>JAABKK020028469.1:0-16214 GCA_011634745.2 Catotricha subobsoleta | reverse complement strand
TGTAAAAAGGTCTCTACTTGACAGCTAAAGTAAAACATGAGCTGCGCAATGTCATACCTAATAATTGTTATACCATGGTTTAGGTGTATCTCCCTCAGTTTTTTAATTCGTAAAAAATACCGTTATCTGTCATATTTAACAAATAACAAATTAAAAAGGACGCCACCGACCATGTTTTTTGAATAACATCGTGTTATTCAGTTTTTCATACGAAATATAACGAAATAAATAACAGGTCTGTTAAATAAACACGAATATAACAAATAACACGATTTAACACGATAACACCAAATAACAGACCTTTCATGAATACCACTAATAATTATAGGCGATTTTTTTAAATTATTTTTGAAATTTCTCGAATTTTGTTACGTAGTTTTTGGGGAGAAGGGTCTCTGAATGTTTCAAGGTGTTACAACGGAGGGATTGGACAAAATTATACAATTTTTAGTGTTACGTGGTTTACGATGTTCCCTTAATTATTATATTAAAATTGTAAGGGAAATTGTAACTTGAGGAAAAAGAATTGCTGTTTAAATGACATCTAAACGTCAGTGAAGTAACTTTTAACCGTATTAGCAATTTCTATTTGATTCTGTCAAGTAATTTTATTATCCAAGTAAGTTTGTGATATTGGCTGTGAAACATTACATAGGTAATGAATTACATTAATTGCATACAGTAATTAACGAATTTTACACACTGAAGCATTTTAAGGTTTAAGCATTCAAGTTTAAAAACTCTTTATGGGTAGGGTATACAGATCTTAATAGCTAAGACCTTTGTAAATCTTTTACGATTATATTTAGATAACCATAAAAGATAAAATAGCAAATTGAGACGCTGTTTTCTTAAGGAAAAATTTGAACTGTAATAAAATTCTTTGTGAATTATGTTTCATATTACATAACACTTACATTTTTCTTCCTCTAAATTAAATTTTACAATGAAAATATCTACTAATATAAAAAGAATTGTTTTTTTTTCTTTTGTAAACTGAATATACTTACATGAGTTACACATTTTACACTTACATAATGCATGACCTGAACGAAAACAAAAAAGAAAAATGTTTTATCATTTTTTCTCATACTATTGTGCTTTTTTTTGTTGCTATGCATGGTAAGTACACGTTGGTAAGGGTAGATCTTAAAATAATTCATACAAGTTTAATAATAAATAACATAGTAAATACAAATGAATCACAAAAACATATCTGAATAACTACGAATACTTACATAGCAATGATATTTTGCATTAAAGTTGTTTTAATCTACATTTGTACAATTTAAATTTTAAAATTTAGCACCAGACACGATTTGAAACTATTTTTTTAGACGTAAAATGTTTTCTTATTTCAACATTTTGTAAATAATAATAATAATTATAATTTCATTCAAATTTTATTACATAGAGAATATTTACACTTAATGAAATTTAGTTTTAAAACATAAAAACTTCTAATTAATAATTTAATTTAATTTAATTTATTGCAAAGAAATTGCAATATGTCAAGACGACATAATACTGAAACGTTAATTTATTTTTATTTTTATATAAGTATATGCTAGATCTAGAAATTTCCGCTCGCTGCGGTATCTAGCTATATATTTTTTGCTTTAAAAATTGCTTTCTTGTAATCAAGTAGGCTGGACATTATCGATTGGCTAATTTCTCTGGAAGGTCTTGTCCAAGAGGATCCGAAATAATTGCGTTGACCAAGAAATTCCAAACCGAATGATATCTGCAAGCCAGTGCTCAGCGATCGATTGTTTTTGATGGGACAGACCATTGTGAATTGTTATATATTAATGTGTAAAATTATATTTGAATTAATTTTTAATTAATTAGTTTGTTTATAAATGCGATGCTTTATAATTATCATTTTTTCTCATTAAAATAAATATTATTCGAATTAAGGTCATAGTAGAAAGAAGTAAAAGTAATTTTGGTTAGGGTAAAATTCAAAGCTATTAAAATTAAATTAATTCAATTTTATAATGTTTATATTGCGAATCCTTTCAAATATGTCAAAGATTAACTCAGAAAATAAAATTTAAAAAAAATGAATATTCCATGGCATGCAAATTATTCAAAAGAAACGAAAAGAGAATAATTTACTATACAAAAATATTAAAATAGTTTTTTTTTTTTTTTTATAAACTTAATAAGTGGTAATAATTCCAAGTTAATTAGAGAACCACTCATGATTCTATTTCACTTCTTTTTTTTTATCAAAATGTCTAGCATTGCGTTTTATTTTCTCCTTTACCCTTCATTTTATCATACATTAAATATATAAAACCATTGGCATAAAAGGAAAAAAGAACGAATTTCCTATCATTATATCATTTAAATAATCTGTAATAAGGAAAATTATATAAGTGGAAAATTGCGTTTTGCTGACAAGAAACATTTTTTTTCCACTCGCTATTAGGTCTATACTATACTACTAACGAATAATATTATTACGTTCCTAAACTCACACGACTTTTTTTCATTTTCAGAAAATTATTCGTGCCACAAATATAATTATTAGCGAGTTATCATTGTGTCATATAAATGATGAAAAAAAAAAAAAAGAAAAAATGAGTAGAGGTTTATATTCAAATAGGTTTCGTTTATAGATAGTAATCAGTTTATTTTAAGAATGGAATATTTATTATTTCACTTTTCTCGTTTATTTTATTTCATTTTATTTTTTCTTTATTATTTTTTTTTATTTTTTGAGGTTTTAGGCTTTTTTTATATGGCTGGTGAATGCTATCACAACCTAAATATTTCAATTTGAAAATTATATGTAATGTGGAATGTGACCTTTTATTCAATGAATACATTTGTTGAATTTTTATGGCTTCATAAATTATATATTGTAATTATAATCTATTCCTTTATGTAGAAAGCAACCATAATTGTTCCTTTTTTTTTTAATTTGTAAATGAGTAATATAATGATTTCAGATATCAGAATTATAAACGTAAGCGTTAATCGGAGAAATTTTCCTTCTATCACATCACATTTTCTAAACAGAGTTAAGGCGGTTATATCCTGGCAGAAATAGTCGATTTTAAAGTCTGTAAATTTTTTTTTTTTAAATAATAATTTTTGTCTGCCAGCGCATATATTATGAAATGTTTTTGATGAACCAATACAGCTACAGCTATTAAAGTTATAAAGAAAATATGTGTGAAATTGTTTTAAGCAAGAAAATACAAAAATATATATATAATATAATAAATTACTTGAAGATCTCGCTAACTCTATTCTATCCTCTTGATATCTCGAACTAAAACAAATTAAGATTGTTGTCTCAATAAATCGAAATTTTATATTTCATAATTCGTTCTTTTTTGAAAAATTAATCCAGTTTTGATGGTGATAAAACTAACGAGTCGGTCATAAATCTACCAAAATTTGTAGATTGGTATTTTTATCAAATAATAAAATTATATGATTTTTATAATTATCATTTACATCACCTTGAGAAAGTATTAACGAATATTACACTTAGCCAAAAATTATTTTAGCATCAGTAACAAAATAATTTTTGCTCTAAAGATGAAATAAATATGTAAGATTTATTACCCGACCGTATAATTTTTCAATTAAATAATGTAATAAAATATAATTTAAATGCCTTTTCAATATGAATACTTAGTGTTTCCAGAAAATAAAAACACAAAAATATAAATCGTCTGGCCATATTCTCTAGACAATAAAGTAAAAATACATTTATTTATTTATTTGTTCTTTATTTTTTTTTTAACAAAAAGTTGACTCGATGGATAGTATTAATTTGTGCACGCAATGACAAATATATTTTAATTTGTGCACGATACATAGCGTGTAATAATTTCGTTTCTCAAATTAAAAATAAAAGGAAAACGAAGAAAAAAATAATATACGCGCACTAGCCACAGCCAAACTATATTCAATCTAATTTCAACTGAACCGAACATAAATAAGGAAATATTTAGTTTTGTTTTATTATTTTTCTTCTATATCTTTGGCTACTTGTTACTAAAATTGCATGATTCGTTGGTTATGGAAATAAATATAATTTTATATATGTGCGAGCAAGCCCAATCTAAATTAATAACTATAACCCCCCATAGTGTTCTCATCTATTCCACATTGGAATTAATTTTTATCATTATTGTGTGGCTAAATGTCAAACTGAAATTACCCCTCTGGAATATAAAAGAAAAATGTGACAACAACCACAAAAAGAGAAAAAGCACTAAATCATGATTGGTTTCTAATATTCACAGATGACAACCTCATCCATACATAAATAAAATGTAATTTCTTAAAAAATATATATATATATATGATTAAATTGTCTTTTCCAATAAAAGGATTATAGAAAATGTCATATCGATGGAGAGATATACGACTAATGATGACTTGTCATATCTTATTGAGATTCAATTTGTCAACAAGTTTATTTGAGCTAATAACGTTACATACACAGAAAAATACGGCATAGGTAGCAAAAGGCACTTAGGTGGATAATGTGCATGACTTATATTGCTTAGTAATCATCAAACAATTTTTTAATAAAAAAAAATATCACGTTTTTTTTTTCCCTCACATATTGCAATATACATCAACCATGAACGAGTTCAGCACAGCTCATTTCGCAAAAGCTTTTCGATTCAATCATTTTTATTTCAATATCTCCTGTTATGTGTGTTTAAAAGCACTTACAATATGATCATGAATCATGATAATATTTTTGTGCAGACAAACCGAAAATTTACACAATGCCAATTGAAATAAAATAGAAAACAGCGTAATAAAATATTGTTTTACTTTCAGCCGTATTATTATAATAAGAAAATAAATCGCTTTTATATCACCTTGTATTTTAGAATTGCTTTTATCCAGGATTTTGTTTATTCGGTGAACAATTTCAATAAAAAAAAAAGATTGGAACAAACTTTGAAAATATTGAAACTTTTATTAAATTAAATGCAAATAAATTTTAGTTGTTGTTAAAGAAAATAATATAGTTGAGTTAAGTTTTTGTTTTGTAAGATTCAATCAATTATTTAATGTAAAATAAATGACTCTTAAATAGGGAATAATGTATTAGAAAAAAAAAATGAAACAATTCTGGGACTCAGTTCTCGATTTCATTCCCCTCAATCAAAATAGTGGATTTTCCCGTACGCCATCTCATTAAATACATGGCATGCCAAAATTATAAAATGACTCGAAAATTCAAGCGCTCTATGTAAAGATATTTTATGAACGTAACTACTTTTAATAGAAAAACAAAATTTCTTCCAATAATCTACAATTTTTCATCAAATTTTATTTATTTTTGAATGCTGTATGTTGGTAACAATTCATTTCCTGAGTCTGCATACAAAAATAAAAAAAAAACAAATTGAAAAATCTAGTCCTAAAATTGAAACAAAAAAAAAACCGGAATTTACTTTTAGACTTTTATAAGCCATATCTAAATGCATTAATGTAAATACTTTATTTAATTATTCATCAATAAGACATTGGATTAAGCTTACAAAAATTAAGCTTTTCCGTTTCCGTTACAATGTTCATCAATGACCAAAAATTATATTATATAAGACAATGAAATAAATTCTCGTTTAACTTGTCTATATAGTACATGAACTTGATGAGCATCTTATTTTAATTCCAAAAATTTAATACTCAACGCTGTTTTTGTTTCATATTCGAAATAATATTTTGTAAAACGTTATTTACATATTACTTTTTTTAATCCATTTTTGAAAAAAACCAAGTAAGTTTTGGTTTCGCAGTTTTTTTTTTTGCTAGATCTCAGGACTGAGTGGTTGGACTTTGATGGTCAATATACCAAAAGACGCCGAATTTTGTTTGGTAAAAATATACATGTTTACAAACAATAAAGTCGTGGAAGAATTGGTAGCTTGCTTTTTTTTTTAATTTGAATATTTATTTGGTTGCTAATTTTTATTAATATAAATTATAAAATCAATTTTTTCTTTTGCTAACAATATATTCAATTCGTGCCATATAAATCATAATTTCAGTGTAGAGAAATAAGATTCAAAATCCAGTATACTCTCGTATACCATACGGTTTGACTATACACAATATACATATATGTCTTAACTAAATAACTAACTAAAGAGGGAAGAAAAAAAAATGTATTATAAATATTCATTCTGGTAAAATATCGGTAATATATCTCATTAAATTAATATTTAATACACAATATAGCACCTCATTTATACATTGAATTAATATTAATATATTTAACATGTAAATGAGCCCAACAATATTATACCAAACCAATCCATTAATACAATATTATACAAAACATTGTAACAAAATAACAATATAGCCTTGCGCGCATTGCCCCATTATAAGCTTCTCAGGCTTCTAAAATATATAATATGCACATCCATAAATAAATTAAAGTAATGGTAAACGAATTAACGCTGAATATGGTGGTGTTATGGCCATTTTAAATCATTTTGCGTGACATTAAATGCTTTTACGCACACAAATTCCATTACATCGTATGGCTAATAATTCTCGATTAATATGAACGATGAGGCTCACAAATTTGCTTTAAAAAGAAAAAAGAAAAAAGAAGCAAAAAATATGTTTTCTGGTCTTTTTTGGCCAATTTATTAACAGTTAGGTGGGTACATATAAGTTTTTCATTGTATAATTAACAGTTGCTAACAATACTAACTGAAGGAATCACAAAGCACTGGCATTTAAAGTTAACGCCATAAATTAATTACATAAATTTACATGAAATCTTTTAGTTCCCAATAATTAATGTTAATTGGGAATTCACTTAAATCGAATAGTAGTGCAAATACAACACGGTTACCGAACTTATTAAATATTCTTTTTTTTCAGCCGTTGCATTTCATTAGATATTAGGCTCACCACCTACTTAACTTAAAATCTCTATAAGTTAACACCATTATATGGTATATTACATATTTGTCTTTTTTCTTAGTTATACATATTCATGCTATGATATAGTTCGTTGAAAAATTGTAATTAATATAGCGAAAGCTTAGACTGTAATTATTTGAACACTTTTATTCTTAACAGAATTTCCTATAAATAATTCGCTGTATTTTATTAAAAGCTAATATCTCAAACATAATATTTATATAATGAATGACTTAAATTCTGAAGCATCATCCAAAGCAACGATGTTTAACTTCTACTTTTTTTTTCGTTCTATTTTCCATATTTCCTTTTCAAACAGCTACACTTTTATTGTCTTTACACCGTTATATGTATAGAAGAGACTCGAGTTAAATATTTATTATATTACATCGCAGTCGCAATGATACAACAAAAGAAAACAAAACCATATTATCGTCAACACACCACTAAATAACCTCTTCGCGGTAAATACTAGAGGGTAAAATAATTATTATTATATTATGAAAATAATAAATTTTCCATGTTTGCTGCTGTTTCTATAATATATTCGAATAGAAAATAGGACGGTGTTTGTATGCGTTTGTGTAATATAATAAAATATGGTTAGTAAATGTTTTATACATCAAAGGCATCGATTATATGGTTGGTATATGTCAACGAAAAATAAAGAGATCAAAGAGACGTTGTATGTTATTTTCTACAATCAAATTTTGTAGAATTATAAACATCTATAGGTATTCTATTCTATATAAATGAATGTAGCCAAATTCGTTTGTTGTACGTTAAAATTACTACTAACGAAAAACGGGATCGGATACCATTTTATAATATATATACGTATACCTCTATATTATAAACAACGAACACGACATATAATTTAATTACACGACTTTTATTATCTCATCATGAAATTCAAAATGAAAACAGGTGTCGATTATTACAATTTAATTATGAATTATTAGTTAATGAAATTAAAATTATGCGACATTTTACAATTTATGTTTATTTAACTATTATATAATTTTATACCAGCACAATATTAAAGGTGACGCTCATCTTATGCATTCGAAATTTATTAAAAGAAATAAAAACAATTAAACGTGCACCTACTCACAATTAAAGAGAAATAAAAAAAAAAAGAAATGTTTATAAATTAGAAATTTACTACTTCAAGATTTTTAATTGAAAATTCAGAAAATAGATTTAAAGAAAAAAAAATTATAATAATAAAACAAATAAATGAATTAATTTTATACTTAATTTTTTATGTTTTTTTTTTTTTAAATAAATTAGTAATTAAAAATCAGTCTGTTTATAGAAAATATTTTTCTATGCGCGCATCAAAGCATATGTTGAATAAATTTTTCAACAAAAATAAGAAAAACAAAGTAATGTCAAATAATTATTTTTTTTTTTTCATTTTTATATTAATGTAAGCAAGCATTTATACTTCTCGATTACTTATATGTTTTATATATAGAAGACACACATTTCATATTATGTTCTAAGGTACCATTTTACCAATATTTAGTATTATTTTAGTAGAGCACCTGCTCTTTTCAATAAATATTTTTCGCAAATTGATATTATTTTATTTTATTTATTGACGATAGCTGTATAAATTTTATTTTATTACTAATACTTTGTCTGTCTGCATTATTTCAATTTTGTTTTGTTCTTTTATTTTATATTATTGTTTTATTTTTTCGTTAAAACGAAATGCTAGCGCACACGCGGAGAATAAATATTAATATTGGCAAAAAAAAAAACAAAAAATTGAAATGCAAATATTATTGTTATGTCTTTTAAAATATAATTTATATAATAAATTAATATATTAAAAATAATGGTTATGTTATTGATCAAATTTTCAGTTTATAGATTGAAAAAAAAAGCAGATATTTATACAAAAGCAGACGAATAACTGATGTATGGCATATACGCTCCAACCAAATCATTATTTATAGTCGGTGGATACGTACTTCTAGCGAACATCTATTTTAAATAAAGTCACGTGCTTGTTTTGTTTAGGTATCAAGTTAAAAGGAAAATTATACACAGAAAATATATGGTTTATTAAAAAAAAAAAAGAAAGATAAAATAAAATAAAGGCAAAAATACGGGAATTTTGTAATTTAAATAATTAATTAACATCAAAGGTCAGCCCAACTAGAATATTTATAATACCAATTATATTATAAATATGATGATATTAGATATTGTTTTCATTTAATTACTGGAAAAATCCTACTGAGCGTGCCATTTTTTTTTTACTAAATTAACTGCTTATTGGGTGTTTATTTTATTCTTGACGGTTTAACAAGACATTTCATTTCTATAAGAATCAACCCTTTTAGTGAGGGTTCAATTAAAGAAAAAAAAGCGTTGTGGGCACTTCTTAAAATACATCATGGAATACTTATAGTAATAAGCATTAATTTATATACGTCGTCCGAAAGTATAGAAAACCATTTAAGAATTTTAAATAAAGCAATATTTTCTTTATTCTTTTATTAAGAACGCAATATTTAAAAATTTCTTTGCTTTTGGTTAACCGCAAAATCATTCAAGTGAAGTGATTATTAAGAATTTTCTAATATTTTACTATTTTCTTCCAACACATAGCAATAAACATTTTAGAATATATAAAGAAAAACACCGCATCTTTCCTAGTACACTACAAAAAAAAATAAAAAAAAATATAATAATTTAATATAGCCGTTATGACCGTTATATAATATCTCATTCAAACCATAAGTTATTAAAAAAATATATAAAATTAAATAAACTTCTAGTCTATATGACGGTTCACGGTTACCCCTTTTTTATGTTATATTTTATCGTTTTTACCTTCTACTCTCATTTTATTTAATTTACTAATTAATATGCAAGCTCAGTACACAATTTACTTTTATTAGATGTATTATATTATATTTATATAATAATAAACTTCATACATAATATACTCATATATCAACTAAAGGTACTCTTTTAGAAATGGTTAGGTATGGTTTATCAAATTGTTTATAAAATATACTTATTGAAGGGCCAAACGCTAAAACTCATAAAACAGATTTGTAGCTTTTAAAATATGTACGTACACATACAGAAATATAAGGAAAGTGACCCGCAATTTACACACAAGGGTTTGATAATTTGTGCATAAGGGTGCGATAATATAAAACTTAATTTTATCATTAATATTCTTACTTTATATACATGGCATGTATTCATTAATTCGTATATAAAACCTTTCAAGAGTTAGTATAATAATAACTGACATAAATATAACGATATTGTTGAAAATTTTAAATGGCGGGTTGATTTTCTGTTGTTTCTTTTAATTTTTGCCACGTTTATTTTGTCCTGATGGAGTTTTTAGTTACTTGTTAGTGATTTAATACTTAATGTTAATTGCCATATCTAATGTAATATTTTTTTTTTTTTGTTTAAATTTCATAATTGCTGGGTACGGTACAGTAAATAGTAACATATATAATTATGAAAAATCTTTTAGTTATTTTATTTTTTAATGAAAATTTATTATTAAATACAAAAGTGTATTACTTTTGTTTCTCTTTGTATTATATTCTTAAATTGTGACCACTGAAAATGTATTTAGTACCAAAGAAAGTACGGTTATCGTTCAACTTCAAGTATTAAATGTTTATACAGAAGAACTAAGAAATTAAATTTTCAGATACGTACATCAATATCTATAATTCTATATATATTAGGGCGACCAGAAATAAAAAAGTTTTCATTTTCAAGAAAAGACCCCCGACATAATATTTAATACCCAAAAAAATAAGATTGGCCAAATTTGAGCTCAGTTGGTGCAGAAATGGTTAAGTCCAAAATCGGAACGTAGTTGAAGAATGGCCATTATTCACATGGTGATGCAGTAATCGATTCATATATAGTATAAGATCTTATCAAAGCTATTAAAGCAATGGGTTTTTAATTGAAATACATAAAATGAATGGTATGCTTAATATCTAGCACTAAAATGAGTGTAAAAAATGCATTTATCGAATTTTATGGCGATTTTTAGGTTAAATTTGGTCAATTTGGTATCATCTTTTGTCATTAATCGAACTCAAAAAAATAGTAAAAATGAAAAAAAGTCCTAAACCAAATTTATTTTGAAAATAGGGGGTGAACGGATTATGAAGAAAAAAAAATTATTTAAAAAAAAAAAAGTTCTTCTACAAATTGTTGCAAATGACCAGGTGATCATTTTATTGTTTGGACGTTTTGCGATTTAGACCTATCTTTTTGGGCAAAAAATATTCTGTGGGGGGTCTTTTCTTGAAAATGAAAACATTTTTTTTCTGGTCGCCCTAATATATATATTATATAACTATATTGAGATTGAAGAATCAACTCATAGTACATAATTCAATACAAATTTATAATTCCGGATCACTTTTTTCAATGTTTTGTATATTATTTCTTTGTTTTTAATTTAAAACGATATATTAATTATAAAAAATGATTCGATAATAAGATTTTTGTTACGAAAGAATCTGTTTCCAAAGCATAGAGCAAAAAACAAAGAACAAATTATTTATACAATATTAAATTTAGAAAGTAGAATTTTATGAAATGTCAGTAATAATTCTGCAATAATACCACAATTCCTACAAATATCTTCTGACTGACATGGAATTACAATTTAATATTTACTAAAAGCTAAGTATTCTAACTCAAAGAAAAACAAAAAACAAAAGATAACGTGGAATTAGAGAATTTCGATTTCGATTCGCACCGGACTCATATTATGAAAGATTTATTAAAGGCTGACAAAGACTAAAAATATTTAAATTTATGTGTTTTCGATTTTCAAATTAATTTTAATTGGTATAATTTCTATTTATTGACATTCAAATAATATAACAATATATTATTATTATTTGTATCTGTAAAATTATTTTCAATTTATAAATACTTAATATGGGTTATTGGGCTGTTATTTTCATTAGTGTTTTAATGTTATTTATTGTTATTGCCCATCTACCAAGTTAACAACCCACCTATATATTGGATAATATCTATTATATGAAATTGTCAAAATTTTATTCAAATATAACAACTGTAATATACAAAACACATACCTAGTACCGAACTTTATACATCTTGAATGAAATAACTCTATAATGCCTATTGAAGAGTATTAAACTATAAATCTTTGTTTATGAACAAAAACTGCTAGCTTGTCCAAAATAGATAAAATAGGAAATAGAAAATAGAAAATTTTATATTAGGTACATTTATAGGTAAATGGGGTTCGTACAATTCTCTATGTGTACAATGTACATATATATGAAGTAGGTACAATTTATGAAGGGATGGCAACAAAAGGTTTTGATATGTTGATCCGCTTCTACAGCTGTATTATATTCTAAATATTAAAATAAGTGGTCAAAATATGACGTCTTTTCAAACTTTATTTAAATAGTATCAAAAACATTTAAAATAGAAAATATTTTTCTTCTTTTTTTATGTATTTAGATTTTCTTCTTTCTATTGTTCCATTCCATTCATATTTTTATTTATAGGATATTAGTGTAATATTTACGTAACCTTATCACAAATACATATTTTCATATATTCCGTTTCATTTTTAAGAACATATTTTGTGTTTAGTCATAGTGTCTAAATGCACATATGGTTGTAATTAGTTATATTAAAAATTGTATAATTTTTCACACGTTACACTACACACGAACCAAAATATTTCATGAAAATTTTAATTCATTATACATAATTCCACTTGTTATACACATTTTCATTATACGAAAATAAATAATTTAACGTGAAGTAGAAAAAATGTTGTACTGGTGGTGTTTTACCATCCATATATACATAATAATATATTAATAGCAAATTTTTTTTTTTTTTTTTTGTGTTTGTTTGTTGTTGTTGTGGAAATATATTATTTTTAGTGACAATTTTACACTCTTTATTCAATACAACCGGCTTTTTGTTTGTCGTACATTTGTTTTTATTTCTATGCGCCAAAAATGACACTCTAAAACCGAATTATAAACAAAAACTGCGCTTTTAATCCAAAGGACTAAAGAGACCAATTATTTATAAACGAAATCTTAAATGAAGCATTAATATAAATGTCAGCAAGATATACGTTATGTTATGTTTAATATTATATTTAGCAATGAAACAGCGTAACGTAAATCTATGAAAAGTACCTTTAAGACATAATTGAAATTAGGTTGTATTAATTAAATTTTTTGTTGTTGTAATGGAAATGGAAAGATGCGAACATGGTAGTCGATTTTATTTTAGTTTAGTTTCTTTTACCTTTCTCAAAGCCTACATTTAAATTTGTCTAATTGGATTCTTTTTAAATCAAGAGATTTGAAGAGTAATGTAATTTCAAGTTTTTTTTATTTTGTATTTGTAAGTTATTGAAACAATCTATAAGTGTTAATTAATTTTGTTATACTGTTCAAGTTTGATATATTATTCGAACAATATTTTTAATTTTTTATTACCCATATATTTTTGAACATTTTTAAATAGTATAAAAACAAAATATTAAAATATTAAACATTTAAACATTCTTAATAATAAGAAATTATAGTAGTAAGTATAATTTCTACCTATCATGATGAATTGACGAAGTATTCAATTTCGCAGTTAACTAATGGATTTAATGGTCATCCTTATATAATGTACTTAAATCATCATCAGTGATTATTAGAGATGAGCGGCGGATGTCTGCGGATGCGGATACAATTTATGACTTGCGGATGCGGATAAAAAAAATATAGGATACATAATAAAAAATAGTTTGAATAAATTATTTGAGCAACTCTCACACTAAATTGACATCAAATTTAATAAAATTAACTCGTCATGAATCGTTCACTCTAAATAAACGAAAAACGGTAAACAAAGCAATGCAATAACAAAATCTCTTCTCCTTAGTCTTCTGAATTGTTGGTCGAAACTCTTATAAAGTCAATAATGAAATTAATTACTTAATATCCGCGGATGCGGAAAAATTTAAATCACTGCGGATACTTGCGGATGCGGATACAATTTTTGGTATCCGTGCACATCTCTAGTGATACATTTAGAAATATATTGAAATGTTATTTATTAAATAATAAGATTTAAGTAAAGATACTGCGATCATTAATGGGTACCCTAGCGGAAATCTTTTTATGAAAAAAAATGCAAAACAACGTCAAGATCGGCAAAACACGGTATAATCGTGGTATATTTTATTTCAGAGAAAAATATACCGTGGTTATGCCATGTTTTTTGCCGATTTAGTATAACATTTTTACAATAACTTTCTTCTAAGAAATCTCTGTTAACATAAGTGCTATATAGCTACCATTCAATAACTCGGAGTATTTAAAAAATTAAAATAAAAATCACCAAGTTTCACAAAAAAGGAAAAAAAACAAAAACATTGTCGTAGATCTCGGTATGGTATATAATTTGTAAATATTTTAATAATAGTTTACACCAGGGGATAAAATAAGCAAAAAATCTGAATGCAATATTTTAATATTTTAAAGAAAAACTTGTGACCCACAGGTGCTTTTCATTTGTGTAAAAATTCACGAGAGCTAAAAAAAAAAAGGTCATCAAATACCGCGGAAAAAACCGCGCTGTATGCAAATCGTATTTTAGAAAAGTGAAAAAAGATACTATTTTCTATCATTTAATTATGAATTGTAGCTGAGTGTAAAAATCTTGACTGCTGAAACTTACATTCCTGACTGCATATTTTTTCAGGCTGACTGCAGATTTTGGGCCCAACTGCACGTTATTTTATCCCCTGGTTTACACTCTATAACCTATAACTATTCCTATTTCCAAATCATGACGTTCTTTTAGCTGTGATCCAGTTCTACAAAACAATTACGAATAAGAAAATTCTAGCTAATGTGCCTAGATGCAATATATTTAAAGTTACTAAAATAATATATACCGCTTCAGATCATGTTCATCCAAAATTAGCAAATTTGAAATCAAAGTGTTTTATAACTAACATAAGAAAGAAAAATAGTATTCAACACAAATATATTTAAAATACACACATCCTTGATAATGTGAATAAATAAATAAATCCATTCATCCATCTAACTACAATTTTATAATTGATTTCATCACCAGATTTTCTCAATTATATTTTTATAATTTTTTTTTTTTTAAATAAATATTGAATCGTTTTTATTTTTGTATTCAGTTGGTATTGCTACGCAATTACATCGTTAATATCGCATTGCACCTGAATGCAAACGTGCTCATAATAAATATATGGTTGCAAATATTTAATATACAATATACATACACATATTTAAAGCTCAGCATGAATTCGGTTTTTGTTTTTGATTATTTTTACCATGTCTGAGCAAATGAATGCAAAACTTTTCGAAAAACACGTTTGGTTATTAAAATACGCTATGTTATAAAAAAAAAAATATCTAGATATCAGCAGCAACAAATATATATATATAGCCGTACGCAGGGAGGATTAACTAGACATGATAATGAATCAACGCTACCATTCAAAATGATTTTGGTTTTGTGTATTGCAAGATTAATTTGTGTGCTTTTAATTACTGACCAAATAGAACGCACATGCAACATTATTTCGTTTGATATTAATACTATACAATTTTTATTTTATTAACAAATATTTCGAATGTTTTATTTTATTCGTGAGTTTAAATTATATTTTCGTAGAAGAATATAAAGAAAATGGATTTATAGTTATGTGAAAAGCTTATTCATAATAAAATCTATGAATATATATATATTATATATTATATATAATAATTAATAAAAATAATAATAATAAAAATAGTTATACAATTTTATTTTAATCACGAATGCGTGTATAAAAGTGTAGTTTTATCATGTTTTTTGTTTCTTTCTTTAAATCCATTTTTATATTATACAGAGCAAAGAAAATTATTTGATATTTCTAATCGATACGATCTACTGATAATGATTTTTATTAGACTTATTTTTATTATGGCTCAATAATTAAAATTAATTTAGTATAGGCCTAATTATTTTTAATAATATATTGTATATGTAAAGCTTAAGTCTTTTTACGCAGAGATTTTGCAAAAACGTCGTAATTAAAACGTTATTCTACCTATTTTATCTTTAATCAAAAAAAAAAATCATCTAAATTAATTATATTATATTGGGTACGAATCAGAGAACTGCACGGATACACATTTGAACAATCCGTATCCATCCGTATCCGATACCTATGAGATCCGCAATCCGTA
>JAABKK020028458.1:0-16214 GCA_011634745.2 Catotricha subobsoleta | reverse complement strand
AGTCGCACATTAATACACAAAAACTTATAATAAACATTGAGAATTGCTCAGAGCCGGTTCGCGTTCGATACAAGATTTAAGGGTACTTCATAATTTTCGCCTAAAACTCGTAAATTATTTCAAAATTTATATCAATTATTGTGAAAATAATTAATAATAAAAGAAGAATAACACCACATATGTACCGCACCGCGCACCGTACATATTTTAATCGTACTACAACTATTTTTAGCAGTACCGCGCCTGGACATCAATATCATATCATATTTCTTATATAATTACTGTCAGAACGTAAATAAATAAATATTAGAGAGCAATCTGTTGTCGTTAATTTTTAATTGGCATCCCTGGTAAAGTATACCTTAAAATATATACCATGGAAGGTAGTTTTTGGTAAAAATTGTATATATACTTTCCAGAGTATACTTTTTTTGAAAAATATACATTATATGGTATACTTAATATACCCTGCAAGGTATATAAAGTATACCATATAATGTATATTTTTCAAAAATGTATACTTTGGAAAGTGTACACTTGTTCCAAAAACTTCCTTCCAAGGTATACTTTTTGTATACCTAAATTTTACACTAGGGATGGTTTCAAAAAGTTGAAACGCGTCTTATTTCGCTTCTTTTTTTTTCTTCTAGATAATCTAAAAGCCGGCACTGGGTTTACCCTACAAATAAACTTCATTTGTAAAGAAATGCATCTGAATGAAACAAATTTATTCTTTGATTGCAGTTTTGGCTCCTACAATTTAATTTTTATATTTAAATTTAGGTTGGTCTAGTTGCCGCTATCTACTTATATAGTATAATAGTGTTTAAAAAATATACTAAAAGTGCACGTTGGAGCAACAATTATTACGTTGGTAGTGAAATATAGTAGGTAGAAGAATGAAAATATATACATGAAAGTCTTATAAGTTTTATTAAAATTATTTAATATGTATTTTGCTGTGCATCATGCATCAAAGAGATTGCCCATAATATTCGTTATTGAAATTAGCATGCATTCAATCGAATAATATTCCATTCACTTTTTCTTTTGCCTTTTAATTGCATTCAACAGATAAACAAAATTATTCCGTTTTACATATATGCATCCATGAACAAGAACATTTTTTTTTTTTTGAAATAAAGCAATGTTAATAGTTTTTTTTTATGTTTTCGCTTACAGAACAACTCTTAAAATACTCGTTTAGGTAATTCAATATTCCATGCGTTTCAATAGTAATTAAAGTCCCATCACATAATTTAAAGAATTTATCGTCTTCTTCGTGTTTTTTTTTTTTTTTTGTTGGTCGTTTTACAATATTTAGATTTTACGGTTTTTATTTATTGCCCATAGTCAAGGTTAATAAAACTATAAAATGATTGTATTTTTAGCAGAATATTGATACGAGTTTTCTATATACAATCAAAACTTTTAGCTAATCCGCTACGATAATTTTACAAAGAAATTTTTATGAATTATTTGCATAATTCAATATTCATATTTTGATATAATTTGAATTAAAATGTAAATTAAATTTATGCATTTTATGAGTTGACATAAAAAATGCCATCAACCACTACGACGATAAAACAAAAATGTAATAATAGGAATTCACTCTATCCGATAGTTAATTTATCTATAATGAATTGCACTAGACTTCCTTCTCCGTTCGGTTTTTGCTTTTTTTCTGAACAAAAATCGGATATTTTAATTATTCACTTTAAACAAAAAAAAAAAAAAAATGTTTGGCTTCAGATAACAGAATAAAATTAATTTGAAATGCATTAAAAACTGTCGAAGATTTATGAATTTCTGGTAAATTTGAGATCTTTATCATTTTTATGTGACATGTATTTGGCGAGATAACAGCAAATTCGATCTGTAATCGGGCACAAGGTAAAAATTAAAAAATATTGATGCATCATAAATTAATGAGTAAATTGGTCGAATTTGGAATCAATAATGATATCACTACAAAAATGAATAATTTAGGTAGTAATTGGACTTTTTTTTTTTATTTTTAAGCGGAACTTAAGAGACAGAAATGTGTTCGTGTAGGTTTTGTTTTTTTTATGTTATTGTTGAAAAACGAGTTTTGGGTTATTACTACTTGGGGTTACTAACTGGACTACAAGGCACATCCGTGACTTTAACTTTAATTATCATCATTAGTCTCCGTTACTATGATCCGATTTACTAGATTAGCAGTACGAGCAGCAACTACACAATTGTAAAATGGTGTTACGAAGCTGAAAGAGAAGCTAACAGTTATGTTTTTCATTATCTGCAATATTTTCAATCGAAATTTCCATATTTCTCATACTTCCTATGAATCTGAATGAAGGAATTAGACAAATATAACACGTTTTAATTCCAATGAATTGACGCACGTTGTTATACAACACATATAATCCATTTTTATTACACATAATCCCATCAGATTTTGCATTTATGATTATTATCAAACGAAATTATAATTCAAATCATCTCAATAGAATTAAATTAACGTATTTGTAAAATTTTGATTAAAAAGTTTGAAAATTTATTGTGAAAAAAAAAAATTATTTAAAAATAGTAAAAGTGAACTATTTCTTGGTAATAGTGAACGAAAAAACAAAAAAAAATTATCACGCCTTAGTGATAGTAATTCTGGTAAGTCATTCATATCATGCAAGGAAAAAAAAGATATTCATCAAATAAAATTCGGACATTAATTTATTCAAGTACCAAGAAGTTCAAAACAAAAAGAATGAAAGGAAAAAAAAGTACATTCAGAATAAAGATGCTATAAAATGCATTTTCAGAAGGTTAATTATTGTTATTATCATCACCTTTAGATTGAGAAGTACAAAAGATCCTTGCACAAATGAAATGTCACAAGCCCAACTTCATAAAACCTCTTTCTATTTTCCAATAAAGAAACAAAAAAAAAACAAATTATCAAGAATGATCAACAATTTTATTGAGCATCTATCTAAAATAAAAATGCATAATTTTGTTCTTTTTTTTCACTTTAAATTTATTATAGTTGCAGTCAATGCAAACCAGACACCATCAAAAGAACGTAATAAATGAAAATCAACCTTTTTTCCATGTTAAATGTCACTTTTATTTTAATTATAAACGACAACCTGATAATTTATAAAAAGAAATATCGTGCGATGTACCCACCATCATACAAATGCGCTAAACTGTATAGCTTTGCCGGTTTCATCTAAATGCTGTTTTCATAAAATTCACAATTTTCTACGTACTGTGTGTGTGTATATCGGGTACAGATATTTCCAGTTTTCGCGAATTGAGGTTACTGGGAAAGTATATTTTATTTGATACGTGTATTTATACCGTGCTATGTTGTGTGTATATTCTTCATTTAATTTTATCTACTATACTGTATATTTTTATCAGCTATATAACCATAATGTGATCTGTCATAGGCGATGCGCACACATAATTCAAACTCAAACAAGCGAATATAATGCGATGTCAGTTGCACTTGCAATTCCATTTTTGTAAACAAAAAAAAGACAAACAAACAAATAAATAAATAATATAATATAATAAATCTTCGTTTGAAGATCAATACTATTTACTTATTGAGTGGTTGGTTGGCATCGTTGGCATGTTGAAATTTTAATATTATTGTTATTATACGAGTATATTTTATATCGCGAGTACCTTATTATTTCTTAATTCTGTTTTTTTTTTCTTCTTCTTTTTCTTATTTCCATATTGTATTGATTATGTTTATAATATAATAGCGAGCTACATAATAATAATAATAATTAATAAACAGTGAAGAAAACGAAGATATTAGATTGACAAGCGGATATTGCTTAAGAAGCATAGAAGAAAGAAAAAAAAATGAGATTCATTTCAAATAAAATGCCATAAGAGATATTGAAAAAAAAAAATCATAATTTTTTTTTCTATTTGAAATTGAAATAGATATATGCGAAGATATATAATGGTCATAACGAGAGTTTGACGCACTGAAATTGTAAGTTATTTTTAAAATATATGTTTTTCATTTACATTTTTTCTTTTATGCAAATGAATATTTCAATATTTTTGTACAAAATGTTTGCTACCGTTTTGTTAAACAATCAAAAACAAACGAATATAGCATTTTGAATTAGAAATTGTAACATTAATTGCTGTTTATAAACAACGTTAGTTATAAGCCCACCCCCATTCTATCGATTGTGACGATTGATAGATGTGTTAATACACTTCCGGAATCAACCGAAAAAAAAATTAATTATTTAAAATATTAATAATCATTTTTCAGAAAAAACAAAGAAAAAAACCATTGGTAAATTGACCAGAAATATTAATATTAATGCGAAACTTCACAAAAAAATAAATAATAATAAACGATTTATTCGAATTGTCTGTCATTTTAAACGATATTTAATATTCGTTATTATTGAATTATTAATTTCTAATATTAAATATTATTGAAATATTAATAAATTTTGAAAAGAGATCTCTATCGTCTATCGCGTAATTATTTAGTGAATGTTTTCTATTAAATTAACTATTTTATATTCTATACGAAATTATGGTTTTTATAATTTTATTAATTAACTATTTTTTTAAATTTTAATATGCGAAATTTGATGTCCATCAAATCTTTGTTGTCATGATTCTCTAAACAATATTTCATTTAAATTGTATTTTAATATCATTAAATAAATGCACGCTTGCAACTTTTTATTTTGAATATGGCATCATTCATTCATGCTTACATTTCAGAAATAAAAACGATAAAAAATAAAAATTAAGAATTTTTTCTGGGTATTGCCCATCTCTAGTTATATATTTCTTAAATTTAAATCTATTTACTTTTTTGTATATTATGATGATTCTATACACAAAAATATTAAATCGATACAAATAAATAAATTAATTTTCTATAAATAAAAATCAGCTAAACGAATCACAAAATTCTTCCAATGAATGATCTTTGACTTTGTTATTCGTGTTATCTTTCATTTAAGGTGCATAAATCTATATCTTTCAATTAAAAAGAAAAGAAAAAACTTAAACGTTTATACCATTTCGATAAAGGTTTTCGTTCCTCTACAATTACAACATACCCGCATATAGACGGACAAATTCATATCTCTATTATATTTGAACTAGTAAAGGGCTTAAGAGTTTTAATTGAAACACTCATATTATTGAAAAATTTGTCAACTATATCATTATTATTTAAACATATTGTGTTTCCTGTTGGTAATTGCACAAGAATTGAACATCTATATGTAGAAAATATGTATCTATTCGTCATAACTCATAAGTATAGAAACAGCAAGAAAGAAAGAAATAAAATAATATCTCAGAATATATTGGCTTCCTGTCCATTTATGAACAAATAATATGCTTAACATCAATACAATTTGCTTACGCATTTCTACATCGAAATCCAGATTAGCATTATTTATAATTAAAATGCCAAGGTCTAAAATGTATATATTTTTTAGTATCCCACTAATCAATTCAAGCAATTATTTATTTAGTTTAGTTTAGTTTTTTTTTTTAATTATAATTATATAATTTGTGTAAAATGTGACTGCGGGTATTCTTCACGCTCCATCAAAAAAAATAAAAAATATATATATAATATATAATTGAGAGGTATTATGATTTAATAATAACAATTATTTCATTCAATCAGAAACACCTTATTGTGAATTCCAGTTTACGAAATCAATTAGCATATATGTATCCACAATGACTACCGCATTGTCTAATACAATGTGTCTTTTTTTTTTTATTTATTTTCGTGTGCTAAATATGAATTTAACAAAGAGTAATTAATTCTTTTGAATTAGACTATTTTTTTGTTTTTTTATAAATCATTATTTAAATACACAAATGTTTACGTAGAAAATATTCTATTTGTAAATTTTTTTTTTAGATCTACTTTGAACAAGAAATTTGCAGCGATCCAAATAAATAAATTGTAAAATATATGCATTAAATATAATTAACATTTCTCTCGTAATTTCGGTCGGGTAAGTATAGTGAAATATTTATTTGTATCTTATTTTTCAAGTACATTAAAATTTAAAAAATAAAAATAAGCAATAAACTATTTGTAATCGCATTCACTTTGCATTCTTTGCTAACTGGATTTTTTTTTTAAGTAAGTAATGCTGGGTGTGAAATTAAATCTTGAGAAATTTACAATAATATTAAATTGATTTCCGTTGTTACGAAACGTATAACAAAAACCACAAAATTTATTTTGCATAAAATATGTTTTGTGTAATGTCAAACAGATCGCGCGATCTAATCTATGAATGATTTAAAAATAGATCGATCGATTTCCAACAAAACGAGATATTGACATAAAAGAATTGTTAGAAAGTTAAATTTGTTCTAATTTCAGATCCATTTCTAATCTACCCAAACTAAAACAATGTAGTTAAAGATATATAAGTATAAATACAATGTAAAACCTCAGTGGCAGCTACAGATCGCGATCTAATATATTTTAATATTATTCAATAATTTAGAAAACGATTTACATTCGATCGTTTTGATAATAATTAATCTGACGATCTATTTTGTGTAGATCATTTTTTTAAATATGGGAATAGATCAGATCGATTTTCTTTAATTTACTTTATTATTGTTATTTGTTAATTTACAAAATATTATGTAGCTATTCCCAATACAATTTCTTTTTTTATTTTAAATTAAACTGTAGATTATGATCTATATAGCAAGTTCTTCTAGGCGATCTAATCTAAGATAATATCATCTATATTCCATAATAGTCTGAGGAAAATATGGAGTTCATCACAAAAATGATCTATATACCAATGATCATTTTGGACAAGATCGATCATCATATAAAATGAATTTAAAGTTTTTCTATACGTAATTCAATAATCTACACATCTATGAAAAATATGCAAACGTCCAAGATACGTCCAAGATACGTCCAATATTAATCACATATATAGTAAATACATAATACCATAAAGCACCCTAAAAATACAATAAAACGAATATAAATGAATTGAATAGCAATAAATGGAAAGTCTGTATCTCAATATAAAGCCGACAAACGATGATGTCATTGAAAATAATAAAAACGCCCATAATTATATAGTTTAACCGTCTATAATTCTAACTAATGATACCAAAAACTAACAAAGTTATTAAAAGGTACGATGAATACAATTAATAACTATAGTGATAAATATTTTTTTTTTTTTAAATAAAACAATCCACACATAAATTCAATATTAATTTATGAAAATTATATTATGTGACATTAATTAAATAATATATCACAATTCAAGAATGAATTACCAAGCAACCTTTCCTTTATATAAATATTAAGTAGGTATATGTTCTGTGGTAATTGACCACCAAGTATCTCAGAACACCACGAACAAAACGAAAAAGAAACTAATAATATGTACATATTTCAAAAAAAAAAAAATAATAATAATCACCACACCTCATTTTTATTTCTATAATAATAATTATCGGTAATATCATATTTATAAAACTAGTTTCATGCAATATTCAATAAAAATAGAATATAGTAATCATAATTTTACCAATCACTGCATCAAATTATGCATTCATATTTTAATGATAGATAATAATAGAAGTATTATTTAATCAAAAATCTCCAATGTCAATTAATTACATTGTAATTTACTATACTTATAAACAAAAATGCACTGTTAGAACTTGAATACAGTTGCAAAAATATACCCAATAGCTTCAAGCCATTTCCTTGATATATATTTCAATATCACCATTTAAGATAAGCGCACAAATCGACTAGGTAAATATATTTCATTGTCTTTTCAATTAGAAAAACAAAGTAACAAAAGAATTAAATAGCAGACAACGAACCCGATACTATAAAATACTTATCCATCATCAGGCACATATCTATTCGTATCACTAAAACAAAGAATTGTGAAATTCAAATTGAAATAAAAAAAAACCCCTAAAAATGAGGCAAAAGGAGAAACTTTAAAATTACAGAACTCAGTAAAGACTCAACTCAACCGATTTTATTGTTTGTGGACCCCCACCGTTAGACGCAGTCCAATTTTTTGGTTCATTTTATTGTCTTCATGACATTCAACCTCCTTGAAATTATACGTTTAACGGTATGTTAGTTTTTAAATCAGTTTTGTGAAAATGATGAAAATGATGAAATTATGAAATAGCAGAAAATAGTAGGGGGCACGGCCTTGCAAGGGTAGTACGTATTAATACCACTTCTGTGTGTAATTTTCATTTAGGGCGCTGTTCATATATTACGTAACACTCTACTGGGGGGAGGAGGTTTGTTAAAGTGGTACGCCGAGTTATGTTGGGGTGGGGGGGAGTATCTATCGATGTTACATAACATCATTTTTTTAAATTTTACTTCAATAATTCAAAAATTTGGATATTCTGTTACGTAACTAGGGGGGGGGGAGTCTGGAAATTTGTTACGAATTGTTATAATGGGGAAGAAGGTGTTAAAAAAATGGTTAAATTCGTGTTACGTAATATATGAACAGCGCCTAAGACATAAATTACTAAGTTGGTTAGTACGAAATAGAAAGAAATTAAAAATTATTAAGACATTCCAAAAAAAAAAACAGCATTTCTCTTTCAAAATATTAGCATATATTAAACGTAAAACACTTTACTGCAGTGAAAACTTCTAAATCTATACTGTGTAAGCGAAATCAATTGTAATAAATTTACCGAACAAATATCTATCCGCTTATCATAAGATATTCTCTATTTATAATACTTATATTTATTATTTATAATTTTAAAAACATCTGAAGAATGTTGCACAATTTATATAAATTAAATAGAAGTCGAGGTCGAAAGACATCTCAATAAATTGCATTCTTATAAAATTTACTTCCAGATTAAAATGATTATAAATAATTGTTTTTTTTTTTCTACAAACAGTAAATATTTCAATTTTTTTTTCTAATATAATTGTTATATGTCTTCTCTCTCTGTTGATGCACGCAATTATAAAATCAAATATAGTTTCATTTTCACTTCTATTTTAATTCCAGTAAAATGTGTGCGCACTCTCGCAGCTGTAATTTATAAAAATAAAATTCATATAAAAATAAATATTTTCTATAGTTTACAAATTTAATGAGAAAACCTATAAGCCGCATCGCATCGCGCATCGCGCATCGTACATCAAATCCGATACGTAGCAAGTTCCTTTAAATAATAAACATTTTTCGATGTGATTAAATGGAAAAAGAGAGTACATTTTCTGATGATGATTTGATGATTGCATATTATATAAAATAACACGGGGTCCCTTTGTTTACTCTTGTCTTGTGCATATTAGAAAATTATTATCGTCTTCACGTTTTATTTTCATATATATACGAGACGAGTATATTCAAAGAATTATGATAATAGAAGATAATTTCAAATTCAGCAATAAATTAATGGAATTTTCATTGTTGTAACGAACATATTTATTTTCTTTCCATTTTTTTTTTCATCTTCTTTCTGTTAATTAAATTAAGTGTTTATTTTTTATATTTTATTTGTATTATATTTGTGTAATGTTGTTGTGATACAAGAAGATTACGAGTATTTTTGAATTTCTTCGCGTTTATTTTTGTGTTCGATAGTTTGATAAACTATGATTTTTGTAGATAGAGAGAGAGAGATATGGCGAATCATCAATGAAATATTGAATGGTAAAACAAAATGCTTAATTTTGTTAAATAAAATGAATTCATAAATAAATTTCTTTAAATGGAATAAAAACACATGGTGTGTTGCTTATTTTCACTTTCACAAAACTCAGTCTTTTATTATTCTAGTATATGAAATCATTAAAATTGATAATCGAAATAAATTTATAAGTAATTTGGAATTTTTCATTTCTAATAAATTTTATTAGCTATAATTTTACAGTACAACTGCTTAAATTATATATACAATCAGAAATGATTCATTTAATTGTTTAAAACATTGTTGAACGAGCATCGCACGGTATACGTTTAAACAATTAAAAAAAATATTTCTTTAAACACTTTAAAATGTTCGGTATCTTGTGTGTTATTGTGGAATTTATGTTCAGATTACAAAATTAATTGATTTTAATATATTTATAGCGTTGAACCGAAGTGATAATAATTATGTAAAGAATTATGCGGCTGCCGATCGATATTTTCTTTCATCCTTGTTTTTTTTATTTTTTATTTAGTTACATTTTGATTTCCATCATGCAGAAAAGATTTTGAAAATAAAGTGGATGTTCGATCTCTTCTAATATATTTGGTAATATTTGCGATGCATTGTACTTTTATACCGTTGCAAGTAATTAAATTTCTTTATTATCAGGTAGATAGATATGTCACTCAATGCCTTTTAAATGAAATATTGGATATTCGCAGTATAATACGAATTTCGTAGTTCACCAAAGTTTTCGCAGTTATCAAGTTTTACATTTTGCCAAAATCAAAATCTGTTAACTACGAATATCCAGAATATTATTTGAATGGCATTGACTTACTCTATCTGACTCGATCTGATTGATAATACAGGCAAATGACGTAAGTATTCAGATTTGATGATATTGTGATTAGAGAAATCTTATTATTTAAGACCCGAGATTTTAAATGTAATTAAGCTAGGCTTATGCAATTTCCATTTGTATTCAATTACAGATAGATTAACGTATTTTGGTTGGATTAACAGTGAAATTTAATCAAAAATGTTACGATACTTAAATGCTTCCTAAATAGTGTCTAATATCCTGCAAGATACATAGTCAAAATTGGGTGTTGGCATAATTTCCATCAAACCTCTACTTCCATGCATGAAATAATACAAAAAAAAAAACCCACACAAATTATTACTTAAAACAATGTGCAGCCTTGAAATTAAATATTTCCGGTTCTATTCTGTCCATATTTATTAAACAATTAACCAGCATCAATAAATTTAAATAAATACTAGAAGTAAAGTATTATTCAATAAATTATTGCAATTAAACCAAAAAGAAAAAAAATATAAATAGTTTTGTTTATTGCAAACATTCATACAAAAATAATATCAATAAATTAATTACCCGTAGGATGGTGTAGCATCGAATATGGAATATAATACCAAGCAATATACAAAAACCACACAACAATCATCAACATAAAATTACATTCAATTTTAACCTTGATTTTAAAGCTATTGATGGAAACGCGTTAAAATCACAATATCCGCAATAAGTCCAAAAAAAAAATGAAAAAATAGTGCAAATTTTTATATCGATCGGCAATACCAATAAATAATATTTTAAACAAACAAACGAAAATAAAAATAGAAAAAAAAAACAAAAACAAAAAAATTATTATGTGATATTATAAATAATGCCCCATTTCAATAAAAAAAAACAATTAACAGTTTTGCTGTACAAGAATTTTGGTATAGACACGAGTTAAGTATTGCGACTACAAGCATATTAGAAAATCTATAGACTTCAATAAATTTCAATAGAAAACATGTTGACCTTCGTCGAATCAACATAATTATTTTGAATTAAATTAATTTTGCTATTATGATAAATTTAATAGAAAAATTGATCTATTTTTAGTATTTGTTTTCAGTCAATTTTACTTTTATATCACGTTTAGTTGGGAGTTAGGAGTGGTCGCCTTTTATTTTTGTTCCAAAGATATAATTTATTTGTAGTCGACATTATGTTTTAGTGTCTGTGCGCATGCGTTATAATCGCTTTCAAATATATGTTTATTTAAATATAAAAATACAAACAACCGATACTGGCGTTAAGCCTTTTCTGAAAGTACATTTATGCAATATATAATTAACTGTGCTAATAAATTATCATAAAATTGGCACACAATGAAATTATTATGAAATATATTGAATTAAATTAATTTTCAGGTTAACGACAATTTAATATTTTGCTATAAATCAAATAACAAAAGGTTCTATTAAGATAAATAATGTTTTTATTTGTTGATTTATTTATAGCTTCAGGTGACATAACACCAAAAAAAAAAAGTAATGATTTGTAAAACGGAGAATTTTACAGGAAATTTCTGAAACCAATCACGACTTACTTTTGGAGAGGAATATTTTCCCCATACGCTTTTCCTTTGCCTCAGAAGTTTTTTTAAACGTAATTCTTTGAAAATTGCAAAACCATCAGCAGGAAAACCATTAGACCATTGGAGGTGTCGTCGAAAATAAGTGAAAGTTAGAAATGTGAAGTTAGCCAAATTTTTTTTTTATTTTTCTGGATGGTTAATAAAAACTTCTGGTTGGCAGAACTTTTTATTAACCATCCAGAACTTTTAAATAGCTAACCAGAAATTTTTATTAACCATCCAGAAAAATAAAAAAAAGTTCTGGCTAACTTCACAATGCCAAGAATATTAATACTGTTTTCCTATGATTTTCGGTTCTTTTATTTTCGAAACAGAAAATATGTTGTACTCATTTAAAAAAAAGAAGAGAAAAAACAAAATTGACAAATAGCAAAGTCATGGTCGTCTCTATTGAACATTTTGAATCATTTATTAATCGTGAATATTTTTATTCTAGGCATTAAATATTAATTAATTGTTTGTGATGAAAGAGGATTACATATTACAAAAGTCGTTATAAAATTAAGAAATCAAAATTTATTATTGAAAAAAATATTATGACATTTCAAAAGCATGCTAACAAATAAACAAACATTATTTTTTTTACGATCAACATATTTTCAATAAGTCAACCGACTTATAATAATATATGTTTGATAATTATTTCAGAGAAAAAAATATTTAAGAAATCCGTCTGCATGGTTTTGTAAATGTTTCATATTCAGTATATTCACTATTTCGAATAGATCAAACAAAGCTTAGGCAAAATTGCGAAAAATAATGAAAGGAATAGAATTAAAATAATGAAGATATTCGGGAATTCTATTGATAAAGCAGCAAGGAAAAGATGTTTAAGATAATTTTGATGGCATGTTCATAGAATGGATGAAAATAGATTACCAAAAAAGAGTTTTGAAGGTAGACTCTAACTCTATATGTTGGAAAAAGGAGAAGATCAGACCTAAAAGAAAATTTATAGACTCAGAGTTAAACAGTATTTTAATTTAATAAAAATTCTGTGTTAGATGATAGAGTTTTTGAGTTAACCAGAAAAAGGTCAGGAATGGAAGTGAGTGGGTAAGCGGGAGCTTACGCCGAAAGGCATTTAAACGACGCTAAAAGCTTCTTGATGATGATAAATGATAAATAATACAATGACCTCTAAAAACGTAAAACGTACCATAATTTCAATTGATCTAAAAGTTGCATTTAAACTTAATTAATAGGAGAAAAAAAATGTACAAATTGCTCATGAAAACCATTTTCAATATTTATTATTCGATTATTTATTTACAATTATTCGATTATCGTGCGCATCGAATAAATTATTATAAGCTAAGCTTATATACAAAAACTATTGCAAATTTTATAAACCTCTGCGGACACCATCGAATAGTTTTTAATTTATTTTAGTTTTTTTTTCCAGTGGTAAATGGAGAAAAAATAATTCGCCATCAGCAATAAAAACCGCATATACCTATCAACAATCCATATATAAGCAAACAGATAATCAGTTATGGCGCATTAAAGTGAGAGCAACATATATATAAGCTGATTATAAACAACAAGAAAACTAACTAATCAAAAATTGAATATTTAAATGTATTATGTTTATAGTTTTTCATATACATTTTAATATTTGAGTTAAGGTCAATTTTTTGGCCAAATTTATTCCTATTTATAAAATGCTCGTGAGATTTAATGAGCATGACAACACGCACAACACGATTATAGTCTATTGTTGATTTGCACTAATTACCACTTATTATTATTTATAAATTATATTTTTATTTTTTTTGTATTTTTGTTTGAATTAAAATATATGAATGGGTAACGGGTAACCATTCGAGTTTTAGGTAGAACCACAATGTTGTAGGTGATTTATTTATAACTATATTTCATAAACTTATTGACAATAAAAAAAAAAAACGTTTTATTATTAATAAAAGTGAACAAAAAGAAAAACGTTTTGGAATGTCGCCTTTAAACGTATCGAAATTATTCAATAAAAAAAATAATAATATTGTTTTATGCACTTATTGTTAATAGGGTACCATTTAAAAAATGCTCAGTTTTGATTTCACATTTCGAAAATCAATAAGAATTAATGGAATAAATGTTTAAGTGTAAGCATTGATTATTCAAGAGAAACCCAACTCTATAAATTTTGAATAATTTTATATGGTAGATTCATTCTTATTGAAAGATGTGGATAAATGACTCCCTAAAGAACTTATCTTCCAAATGTGAAATAACTTCTGAACTGAGAGTCTCACAGAATATTTGCTTACGATCGAACTCCAGTTTTCATCAGAGATGTGCGAACATTTGTGTCACATATTTCCACTTCGTCATATGCCCGCGTCTCGGTGAAGGAAAGAAATTATTTCAGGAATTAGTCGCTTTGAAGGAAATCCTGTACCATTTGAACACGTTTCCGAAAATAACGTCTTGATCTTGTAGTTAGGGAAATATGACCACAATTTGAACCTAAAATAGTGCACTTTTTGATAAAAGCATAAAAATTTGTTTCCCCGTAAACTGAAAAATTTTGAATCCAATTCTCTGGACAGGCCAGAAATGTTTGCCCCCTTTACCCCCTAATTGATATTTAGTGAGGGGGGATGGAGGGGGAATTTTTTTTCCGGTCTGGCAAGCGAATTGGATTCAGAAATTTTAAATTTAGCGGGAAATAAATTTTCATGCTTCTATGTAAAAGTGAACTAAAAATCAATTAGGGGGTAAAGGGGCGCAACATTTTCCGGCCTGTCCAGAGAATTGGATTTAGAATTTTTCAATTTACCGGGAAATAAACTTTCATGCTTTTATCAAAAAGTGCACTATTAATGTTCCTATTGCCCTAACTATTGAGTGAATTTTCTGTGCGACTCTTCATTTAACAGTTATTCCATATTTCATGGATAAGTTCTTGCGAGTAAGTCATATATAGTGACTCCGAAGGATGCAAATGCGCAATCGTTAGTTGGTCGAATAGAAAACTATTTTATTAAATTTAATTCTTAAACTGCAAATTACAAGAAAATATCTCTAATTTTTAATAACCGTATATTTATGCACGTACTGTTTTTATATGTAATGGAGGCAGCGCAAAAAAAAAATAAGAACGCGACAACTCGTTAATAACAATTTACTATACTTACAAATTTGTGTTATATACCCAAAAATTATAACATCAAATTGAGAGAAAAGAATTTTGTGCAAATCAGCGAGTCATAAAATTTTAATTTTTATTTGCAAATGTATATTAATTTATTTAAATTCATCACTGTTTTTTTTTATATTTCTAGTTTGAAAATTATGATATTTTGATAGAATCGTATTAGATTAAAAATCATAATAAATATTTGTTATTCAGAAAAATTAAAAAGTACATTAACCCAAAAACATAATTTTTTGTGTTATTTTTACTTCACATTCATGTTTTACTTAAATACATTACCGTCCCCGTTAATTATGACGATACAAATTTAAAAATGAAAAAAAAAAAATATAATTTCGTTGAATTTTAAGGTGAAATTTAATTTGTTTTGAAAATGTCAGATAGTATTTTTTTTTTCACACCAAATACGCGAATATCGTTCGTCAACATCTTCTCTATTAAAATGAAACCGACAAGTTTATATATGCACAACGTATGTACATATTTGCTAATGAACATCACCTACCGATTCGCTTATATACCTAGTTTATAATATAATGATGATAAACTCATCGAAGATTAATAAATGAAATTTTATGATTCTACAATTCCAAGAAAAATAAATGCATATTGGTAAAAAAAAAATATTGTAGATTGGTATTTGTTTGCTTCGATCATTACTTTATTAGCAAACTGACATTTTTTTTTTTAATTTTGAGGCTCACTCTGTTTTGTAAAATATGATCATATCCCAGCAAGCAAAATATGTCTTGGCTTGCCAAAAATCGCTTGCCAGCACAAATGGAATAGGCTTTGCCTGTAAAATATACTCATATATTTGAAAAGGCGCTGTTCATATATTACGTAACGCTCTAATGGGGGGAGGGGGTTTGTTAAAGTGTTACGCCGAGTTATGTTGG
>JAABKK020028447.1:0-16219 GCA_011634745.2 Catotricha subobsoleta | reverse complement strand
ATCGGCCAATTGAACATCGGCCAATTTGTATAATCGGCCAATTTGTTGTCGGCCAACTTAACTCGGCCAATTGACATTTAACCCATCTCACATCATTATGAGAACTCGTCACTCGAGAAGAATTTGATTCCAGGTCAATTCAAGTCGGGTGAAATTTTAAGCATTTAATTTATTACTAAAATCTATGAATTCAATTTCAGAGTGCGCAGTTATCCTAACGTAAATCACATTACAAAAATTTGAAAATAACAAAAAAACCCAAACTCCTGATTTGATTCAAAATAGAATTTCGATGATTCTCTTTCAGCTACATTACGATTAACTACTCGCTTACTTAATAACTAAGTATATTTGCCCCCTAATAATCTTTTTCACACATTCACAATACCTCGAACTTTTAACATTCCGAAGTCTAATTACCCACCCAAAAAAAAAAAAAGGTGACAACTTTATTATACTCAAACTGTCCAAATTACATGAATAGTGTGTATTAACAATATATACAACAACAACAACAACAACAAAAATACTAACATTAAAGATATTAATCAGTGAAAAACTAAATAATTATACAGCCCATACCAAACAATGTTCAACAACGAATATACACATAAATAATGAATGTATAGAATAACAAATCTTACAATAACCTAACGTTAATACATGCACATATATTGTCCCGCGGCCCACCTACAACAAACATCAGCATAGAAATATGAAGGTAAAAAAAAAGAGAGAAAAAAAAAACTGTATAATGAATTTATTATTCTACGGCTAAACAAATGTCATCACGAAATTTTTCAATCAAAACCTCCCGAACATACAACAGAAAAAAATAATAATAATAATAATATATTTTTTTTTTTTTTTATATGAAACTGAAATAAATGGTATTTCATGTCTGAGGACACTTTAAGTTAATAACTCAATTTTTTTCAATTCATATTGTAATAGTTAATGTGTGCGGTTGGTTACCTAGTATATTATTGTTAGATTAGCTACACCATAATATTTATATTATATTTATAGTTTTTTATTTGAATATAAACTTAATAACACTATAAACCAAGAACATCAACAAAAAAAAAAGAAACCACGAAAAAAAAATAACATAAAACTAGTTTGGGAATTGTTTTTGTTATAAAATAATGTTCATCGTACATTTTTCTATATATTGATAAGAATCTTTCAGTAATTTTATAGGTAAATTAAAAGAAATTATAGAATTACGCAACCCCTCATGCTTTTGTTTTGTTGGTTTATTTCTTTTTATTTTTATATTGTTCAGAACAATTCATTTATTGTCGCGATGACCATTTATTTCACAAAAAAAAAAAGAAATAGAAATGAAAGAAAGAAAATTGTCCTCAATATCACCGAATAATGAAAATTCATTTAATCCCCATGCCTAAATTATTATAATAATAAACTCCGTAATAGACATATAATCTAATTCAACCCTCAACTAACTTGTTATCCATTTTTCTATTTTCTATTTAATAATAATCATCATCCCCTTTGTATTATTATTCGTGAATGTATATTAAAATTAAGTCAATTTGATGTTTTAACGTAACTTTGATACATAAAACAGCTAACACAAAAATATACTGTTCATTTATAAAATATTATAAATAAAATATTGAATGAGATCAGACACTATAGTCTAGATGCTGTGCTAGTTAATATCCCTTTATATTTTAAAATACAATTTTCAAGTGAACAAAATCAAATGTATATTAATACAAAAATAAGGAAAAACCATCAACATGTTGGAATTTTTGCTTAATTCGAATGTAACCTCAAAAGTATCATAAATAAATCTTTAACATACATCAGAATATATATATATATATATATATATATACATATTAGGGTTTGCTTTGTGCTTAGCACACAAGTCAAGTATATTTATATACAAAATACCACTGAGACGTGCACCAAACATCAGGTTATAATGCTTTTGTATTGCCACACAGTAAACGAAACAACCCTTATTACTATTATATAAACGCAAGTATAATCTAATTCAAATCCCTAGGTGGTCCCTACAAATCTCAAAGGGTCCAAGGATAATAAATGTTAGGCAATCTGTATGTAATGCGCTAAAAATCTGTTCAAATCAAATGTCATAAGCTGCAGATAATCGAATAATCTTTTTTTTTTCTGTTCTATTTTTGTTGATACCGAATGCTGGGCTAAAAATGTATGCGAGGGAGTTTTAAAAATAAATAAATAGAAACTAGTTTATGGATTGGATGGATATAGGTGTTCAAACCGAATATTGCTTAAAGAATATGAAGTGAACTTGTATTGGTTATTGTTTTATTGAGTATCTTATACACTTGTTATTGATGGTGTGATAATGGTTCATTTATGTATAATAATGTGGTGTGAACAAGAAATTACTGGATTAATGTAATTTGATTTAAATTCATGAGTGTGGATATAAATAAGTATTTCTATCGTATATATAGTACGATTGGATTGATAATGAGAATCGACATTTATAACATGATATGCCATATATTTAATCAAATGTTTCAATGTTTAGATTTCAAAATCATACTATGTCTACTCTAATTAGATAATTTGATTAAAATAATAAAGATTCTTTGACAGTATGTCACAAAATAATTAGACCCATACCGACATTTTTTATTAGCTTTTTTTTTGCCAACAGAAAGCTCCAAAGTGCATTAAAATAATAATAACAAAACACGTATAATTCTGTAACTCGGATTTACATTTCTAAATATTTCTTGAATGTATTTGTATAAATCAATCTACTACGGGTTATAGTGTTGTTCTTTTCTAAAAAGTATAAGTCAAACGCAACACACCTGCAGAGGTTTGGACTATTCATTCAAGAGATATTTATTCTTTTAAAACCGAATTGTAGAATTGTTTGGTGAACCAGAGACCTGATTCATTTGTGAGTAGAATAGTCATGTAAATTAAGAAGGCTTGAGTTTGGCGCTCATAAACTTCAATTTAATAGATTTCTAAAGGCAACCTCAGCAATTGTGAATTTAGTGAGAGCACATCTTGTTGGGAGCGATTTTTTTTCATATCTGAATGTTAATTTAAATGCGAAAAGTTTTTCAAACTAATTTTAATTAAATTAATAATTCATTAGGACATCACAAAAAAAAATCTTGTTAAGCACACTTATGAAGCAAATTAAGGAGCATAGTTAAGAAGATTTATCCAAAGCATATATGCAAAAACATATGTCAAATAAATCCAAATATTAGTACACATATATTTACAAAAAAAAAAAAAACATAATCTGTTCAATTACCATATCACTTATATTATGAGAATATTCAATCCATAAATATCAGAAATAAATATTAAGCTGTTTATTAATCATTTATTTTATTAAATAAAACATTAAATACTTAACTGAGTAGATAATGCATTCAAACTATATCACATAAAATCATTGATAAAATAATGCCTGTACACAGTATAGTTATAACATATAATGCATATCAATAAAAGCAATTTTAAAGTGTTAATCAAACATCTACCAATATTAAAATAACACGCAACCCATTTACTTTTGTTATAACATATAACTATACAATTTTCTGTTTTTCTTTAATGTATATTAATAGTGTGCATTTTTAACATTAGTCTTTTACACACGGTATGGTAATGTACCATTTGCCCGCCGGTATATTTCCATACTATAAAATGCAATCTACATTCGACATGTACTAAAAAAAAAAAAAAAACAACCTCACAAAATGAACATACATATTATCTGTGTGTTATATGTATAAGTATATATATACAAATATATTCACTATATGTTGGCCAAACAAAAATATAAATTCAATTCTATAATACGATAATATGTTATTGTGGTTTAATACAATTTAACTATAACGAAAAGGTGTAATGTAAATGTAAAAATAACACTTATTTACACCTTAGTCTCACCTTCGTTTTACCGAATGGTTTCTTCATTTTATTTCATTTACTACTTTGCTTTAACATTTTCTATATATTCATTTATTCTGTTTGGCTGGGTACTTATATATAATAAATATTATTTTGTTTGCGTTCTGCGGCATAATATGGACTGTACACAAAACCTCACTCTGATTATATACGCGGTGTATACGATTGATTATTAGCTCCGCCTTTAAAATTACCTTTAGCTATTTATTAACATTTTACTTATATGTATTTTATTGTGTGAATGTACTTCAAATATAAAGAAAATATATATTAATTTTTTCGATAATATTTTAATAGAGTTTACTGGTTATGTAGTTGAGGAATTTTAAATTAGCACTTCTGAAAGATATTACCATGGCACTTTTACTCTATACGTTAATTTATTATTGATTATCAATTATGTATTTAATCAATGGTATTTACTGGTTAATTTTGTGTCTGAAGATCTCCAGGAAAAATTTCCAATAGTCTTATGGTATTCAATAGAAAAATAAATCTGTTTGACCTGACCATCTGCTCAGAAGTTTAATTTAATATTGAAATTTTCATTGAAATCGCCGTCGGTATTTGCACTGTCTGTGTTTTTTAGGTCTGCAAAAATATTGGTTCTAAATTTGATAACTTTTATCAAATAATCGCTCTAATGTTTCAATGAAACTATTTCTGTGTTATAAAATATATAGTTCAACATTCAATATTCCATTCGAACTCAGCGCACTTAAAGAAACCTTTGCAACAAATACTATACGATATTTCATATAAAAAAAAAAAAACAATAAAAAAGAAGAAACAGATGGAAGCTTTATATAATGTCTGTGTAGAAATGATTTTGCAAGTATGTATATGTGAAAGAGGGTAAAGTTTTAATAGACGATTTGGTGCGGCTGGAAATGGTTTTTTGGTTTTATATAATATTCTATCATACATTCGTGTATATAGAATTAGAGAAATTGGTAAAATAAGGTAAAATTGGTATATAAATATGTGAGTAGAATGAGGTGTAAATGAAATTAGATAGGATACCTGATTTAAACGGACAACCAACGGTAGTTGGCATTACATTATATTATGATATCATGTTAACCATTATACTAATATAATATTGTACAGGTACACACCTATATCTAACTTAACTAATAGAAAATTGTAATAGAATTGAATAATATAGAAGAGAAAACATTATGGAATGTATGGTTAAAGAGGATATAGGATGAAAAAAAAAGGGTATGATGTAAACAACGTAGGTTTATAGTATGACTTGAAGGTATGAAATTAGATTAAATTATACGGAAATTGGATTGGATTTAATTGAAATTTATAGTTTTTGGTGAAGCAAACATTTTGTTCATGGTTCATCATCGTCAACATAGTATTTTATAAGTTACATAAGTTACAAGTTAGGTTATATTGGAGAGTATTGGGACTTTATTTATAAATATACTCGGTATTATGTCATTAGAGTTATAATAGAATTGTTATGTCCCATGTGAAAAATTCTTTACCATTGACCCATTCAATTTTATGATTTTCATCAAGCATACCATAACTCCACTCAAATTTTTTTTGTTTTTTAATTGATTTACCACAAAATAAATAATTATTATTTTGATTTTCATTGAATTTAATTTTCTCCAACTTTTGGTTATTCAGGTGTGGTTCCAAAATAGACGTGCCAAGTGGCGAAAAAAAGAACATACAAAAAAAGGACCAGGACGACCAGCACACAATGCCCATCCTCAATCATGTTCTGGTGAACCAATACCACCTAACGAGCTAAGAGCTAAAGAAAAGTAAGTAACTTTAAAATCATAAAAAAAAACGTTAAAAAATCTCCTCATTTGTGAGAATAATAAAAAAGAAAATATTAAATTTTTTTTTTTTTATTTTTTATTTTCTTTGCAGAGCTCGTCGACGAAAAAAATTAGCTAAAGCTTTAGAACGCCAAGCCAGAAAATTACGTGCCAAAGGCATAACCGTCGACATAGAAACACTAAAAGCCGAATATTTGGCACAACACCGAGTTACATCCGACTCAGACTTAGAAGATGATGATATACAAATTGATGTTGTCGGTGAGGATAGTGATGATGAACCAGAAGATTGTTCAATAACACGACGCGATAGTACCGACGGACGTGATAGTAGTGGTGATAGTGATGCACCCAAAATTAGTATCCGATCAAATCCATTTAGTATAGAATCATTGTTGTACAATAACACGTGAGAAAACAGTTAAAGTGAATTGATAATTAGAACAAACTAACAACAACCAATACAAAAAAAGTAATATATATATATGATGTAAAAACTAAATTAAGTAATAATTGAAAACAAAGTGATACCAATTAATAACTAATACATAATCTGTAAATTATTATTTTAAACTCTACATAAATTTTAGTTATCTATTAGAATAATAATAATAATAATTAAATAATTAATTATTGTAAATAGACAAGCATAATATTAATTAACTACATTTTAATTGGGTAAGTTTTGTTTTGAAAATGCAATATTTATAATAAATTTTGTGCAGTTTTGGTTTTGAAAAATTCAATTGGGTGAACTTTTGGGTGACAATATGACACACAAGTGATGGTCGCTCAAGATTATGTTTTTATTTCTACTATCCAACTAGACTACGAAAAATCATATATCTTAATTTAAATCTTTAAAATAGTTTTGATTAAATTTTATCTCGATTATTCAGAAGCGATTAAGTAACAGTAAATCATTTAGTTGTATTTGTATAGAAAATTATTCCTTGTCGATAATACTTATATTTTTAATTTTATTACTGACTGTATAATTGGAGGGATTATCTCAAATTTGTCATTATATCACTTAACACTTAACAGACCTCTAAAAATATAAATTTATTCAAAATATATATGATTTAAATATAAAACTATAAATTTTTGAAGCTAAAAATAATAATAATAAAAAAAAACGAAAAGAAACATCGAAATTTCAAATAATAATGTGAAAGAGAAAAAATATTAATTGTAAATATTCGATAAAGGAAATTTAATACACCTTAATAAAAATGAATGCTTAGAAATTGAAATTCAGATCCAAATAGAGGATTGTTTTGAACGGGTTTGTACACACATTTCCATTAGCAATCTATATGGCAGTGTAGTATATAGCTTCTAAAACGATGTCAACTTCAATGCGTGTGTGCGACGCTAGCCTGACAATGCAGATGTACACTTTACACGAAAAGTAAAAGTTGGATGAAGTGATAAATCTTGCTGTGTTGTTCTACAGAGGAAATTAATTATGTACTTTAATCACTTCATCCAACTTTTACTCTTCGTGAAAATTGTAAATATGAATTGTCAGGCTGAAAAATGTATTTTTAAGATGACGATTACTATCAGTACTACTAGAAACTTCACTTCAATAAAACTAATACAAAAACAAAGAAGAACAAAAAAATATGTGAAATTGTAATGAAAATGTTTTCTAACTGATTTATTTGCATTTACTTGCGTGAGGTGAAATTGGTTTTATTAAATTAAATTTATTAATTGCTGAATCAGAAATATCGCCTAAAATTTAAATGATTTAGAAATTGACCCAAATTTAATCGAATATTTATAAACATTTAATAAATTAATAGAATTGACTTGACATTAAATATTATAATTTATCAAATAGGAAACAAAAATTTAAAGCAATTTAAATTATTTAAAAAAAAAAATCCAATCCAGTCAAGAAATTAATAAATTACAAACAATAAACGAAAAAATAAGAAAACAATAGAAACAATTCACATTAAATCTAATCCGACCAACCGTGAATTTTGAAAAGATAATTACCTACTTAAACAACACATATTCACATTCAATATATTATATATATTATTAACTCATTTGTTTCACTTTCAAACATTTTCAAATTGTATTACAAATAAAATGGCGTGTGTTCGTTTTTTTTTTTTTTTTTTATTTCAAGATGAAAAAAAAAATAAACAATTTAAATTTCGCGATCAAAAAATTAATAATTTATTATTATATAAATTTATTAATAATCATTTATTTAAAATTAAAATATAAATTATTCATAACTTATATGAGTAACAACAATGAAGCTACAGTAACAGCTATAAAAAAATAAAAATAAAAATAATAATAATATAAAATAATAAGGAATTATATACTTAATGGAACCGTTAGATACACGTTGATTATACAGCGTACAATGTATTTACGGTATATAAAAAAAAAGTGACCAAATTATGACAACGATCTATAAATTATAGCTACATTTTAAAGTTAATTGTGTGCGCGCCCGTGTGAGTGTGTGCTCTAAACCAAAACCGCAAATAATTGAAATTTGAAATTAGCAAATTAAAATATTAAATAAAAAAAAAAATGTTAAATAAAAAAAAAAAAAAAAAAAGACAAAAGCACTAAAATTGTTTCTAATTGAACATTCAAAGTATATCCTAATATTAAATAATATTATGTATAATTACCTAAAAAATACAATATGTAATTGTATTAATACGTTAATTAACGAGAAATAAAAACTGAAACCTGAGGCATTTATTTATTACTATTTTTTTTTTTTTTATATACATATATATATAATTATGATCTGTACCTACTGTAGCTTAGCTAAACTTTTTTTCATTTTTTTTTTCTTTTTAAATAATAATATTAATTACACAGTTTATGCATCATTTATATTGCTTTCCATTTTTATACGCGCTAATATATGACGATTTCATGTCCAAGTAACAACTTCAAGTAAATTGGATTATCTACATCTGCTCAATGAATGGGCCTCTATGCAATTTTATTATAAGCAATTTAATTCATTAAAAATGTAATAAAATGCGTCATAATTTTAAAAGGATAAATAATGATGAAGCAATTGTAAATAATAAATAAATAGACTTTGTTCTTAATTCAATGTCAATTTAACAATCAGTTTAGTGATTGTTTCGATTTTGACTAGTATGGAATGTGGTAATCAATTATAGAGACTGATTAAGATACCCAAAAACCAGTACTCGGTCGTCACAAGTGGCTCCGAACTCATTCAGAGTACGGTAAAAAAAAAATTCCTGATTATTTAAAAAGTTTAGAGGTAACTTATACGTGAATGATTGGAAATCATAATTTAGAAATTATTTTCAACCACCCATATAAGGCTTATATTGATTAGCATCCAGTGAGATTGCAATCTAAAATACACACAATTATGTATATTTATTAATTAAATAGTTTTTAGAAAATCATGAAAAACATTGAAAACAATTGAAATTGCAACACAAAATATACTTATCATAATTTTATTTCAAACAAAAACTGAACGGTGAAATCGTGCAATAACATTTTTTTTTTATTATTATTTAATTAAATTTAAGTACAAATAAATCAATTACAAAATTCCTATATTATAAATAATAGATAGACAGAGATTATGACAGTCGACAAATTATTTTAGTAATTTATAACTTAGAAAATTAATTATAAATTATTAATGCATTACGATTTGCTAACAAGTATATAAAATTGTTTTATTTATGTTTTTCATATCATTTTTTTTTTATTTTTATTTAAATGAAATTTGCTTCAAAATAATCGTTTTCTAGTTGTTTATGGAATCTGATAAGCAAAAATTAATAAAAAATAAACAAAACCATTAAAATATGGTGAATGAATAATTTTTTTTTTTTAAATTATTTAAATTTCTGTTTGTGCACGAGTTTTGTTTCAATTTATGAATGGTATTTGATATAAAATAAACTCTTATCGATATAAAACAATCAAACATATCGAATTACATTAATTTCGAGAGTTTTGATTTCCATTATTATATCGTGATGTTGTAGAAATTTCAAACAGATTGATTAAGAAATGGTATACATATATTTATTTAGATTTGTTTGATTTTTATTATAATATTATTGAATGAAAATTATAAATTGTATTGTGAAACTATTAAATTTCAATATGAAATGTAAGCGAAGCGAGGAATGAAAAGTTTTATATACAAAATTTATTAACTAATCATTGTGACTGTATTTAATGAAAATGGACCTCAATAATAACAATAATCATTTCATTTCTCAATTGTTTACTATGACACCAAACATGTAAATATTTTTTTAATAAACTGTCATAACTTGAATAAAACCAAAAACATAACAAAAATAAAAATAAAAATAAAAATAAAATAAAATACATTCAATATTATTATTATTATATGTATATGGTTTGATAGCAATCACGATTTTACTTATGATTCACTTTTTATGATTTTTCAATTACCAAATCTGATTGCATTTCTATTTTATTCTTTTGGTATTGTGGTTTTTATATCAGCACGATTGAAGGTTCACATTATGATATTGATATTCGTTCAATGAATTAAGAAAAAACAAATCTTTGTAGCTTTTGATTTTACATTTAAATTTTTTTTGTTGGTTTGAAATGTTTTGAAAGCTGCCTGCAACAAAATGATAATATCTTATAGCTATTTAGACTTAAGAATCCATATTCACAAAAAAGTTAACTTATTTTTTACATTTTTTTTTTTTAATTTTTTTAATTTTGTAGTTAGAACTAAATGCAATATGCTTAAAAGTTTTTGCTTCAACATAATTTTAAATTAAACAAAAACAAAAAACAAAAATTGTCATATCACTAAATGGTAATATAATAAAATTATATACAACAGAAACATATTAAAAATAAAGATAAAAACGAGAAAAACTTATAAAATAAAATAAATTTAATATAAAATTAATAATAAAGAAGAAATAAAGAGAAAAAAAAAACAATAATACAATATTATGTTAATATAAATAAAAAATAATAATAATTAAATTATAATAAAATAAGGTATGAAAATTATATATAAAAAAAAATAATAATAAATAAAAAAAAAAATATATTATTTATTCAAAAAGAAAGGCATATTTGTTTTATTTTTAGATAAATTTATTTGAAAAAAAAAAATCATGAATGTTTCTTTATAACAGTTAACTGTAAAGTAATTCTATAGCACTTAAATTTAAATTATATTAAAGAAATTAGTAGAAAATAACGATTGAAAAATAAAAAATATTATGTGCTGTGGAATTTTTCCTTTCAAATACAATCATTCTTAAATGTATTTTTGTATTTATTCTTAATGAATCAATTGTACTGTACGGATGTTATTAAGATTAAAGTTATTAGGACGAACCACTTTATACTCTCTTTTCACTCTAATTACTTAGTTAGATCTGCCATAATAGGTAGAACTTTAGGAAACTATCAAATATCGATTTAATATTAATACTAATTTGACGCTAACTTTATGTGAAATATATTTTCTAACCTCAAATAAGTCTGTTCCGTCTTTACAATACTGTCGAACATCGTTCTATTATTACCGAATATAGTAGCAATATATATATATAATTATCATAATAGAATTTTTAATAGCAATAAAAAACTTTCTCAAGACCAAAAAATAAAAATGAAAATATATCTATTTATTATTCAATGAACAAGAATAAAAGTTGAAGTTCTATGGAACCAAAATGAGATGACAAATTTCGTTGTCAATTTTCAGGTCAACATATTATAGAAAAAAAGCACCTGTACAACAGCATTCATTCATTCATTCATTCATAATAATAACAAATATAAGTTAAGTTCTAATGTGTCCAAATCTAACAATAAAATAAACAATTTCATATTAAACTAAAAGACATAATCATAAATAAAGATAATTTTTTTTAAATGCCCTATTCAAAGACTTATAAGCATGTAAAAAAATGCAACAACTATAAAATAACATGGAGACAACATTAAACAAATCATAATAAAAATGATATAATATTAAAAATAGAATAGCATCGCATATAAAAGCACAAATGCATGGATGGGCAAGAGTGCGATAGATTTTTTATTAGAATAAAAAAAGAAGCAGAAGATAAAAAAAAGAATAATAAAATACCGTACCGAAATTTATAATAAATGTATTTTCTTGAAATTCAATAACGAAATAAATTGGATAAGGTGTGTTTTTTGGGTGCATAATATAAATAAAAAGTGATGCACAATGTCGGAAACTAATAAAAGACTTTTTTCTTTTTTTTTTCCATTTTCCATTCTTTCTTTCTTTTTAGTTCTGATATTATAGTATTCTTTTCACCAACTATCTCTACATTAATATTATAGAAAATATTATGTTATGTTATGCATGTAAAAGGTAAGCGTTCGACCGACCGACACCACCAAGCCAAAACGATGATAATGATATTGTTTATGTCCTGCTGTGCCATCTGAGATAGGATTACAAATTCACAGGTTCTTAAGACGTTGTTTGTTTGATGTTCGCTCTGTTCTGTATTTTCATAAATGGGCTCTGGTGCCTGGCTGTGTAAATGTGTTATAAATTAGTATGTTGCAGAGCACATACGCATTTAAATACATTATGCTATCTTATTCAATAGAGTTGTATTCTTATAAAGTTAAAATGAAAAAAAAAAAAAAAATAAGAAGAACACAAAAAACTAGTAACAAATCAATTTAATCGTAAACATGCTTATTTCTTCACTTCACTTAATTTTTTTTTTTTTTTGAAAGAAGTATTCAGTTGAAATGGAAAGAAAAAAGAATTTATACATACTTTTCAGCTAATAGAAGAGAATCAAATATGTGAATATTAATAGTTTATTCAGAATATTCAGAATAAATAAAAAACATCTATTAAGATGAATTTGTTCAACTATTAACAATGGAATTCATTTGTAAATGTCTTAAAATATCAAAATAATAAACATTTCGTGTAATTTTAAATATGCTAAAGGTCAAAACGAAGGAAAGGAAGCGTTGTGCCATGTACTTACCAACCATTATATCTTTTCCTCGTATGGTAAATAATCCATTCGACCGAATTCAGTTTCATGAAAATACAAATTTTGTCATAAATGAATAAATTTGGTGTTAAATAGAGTTATAAAAAAAAAAAAAAAAACGTATAAATTTGGGATAATATTAATTTATGTTTTAATATTTTAATTTTATTATTATTATTTTTTTTTTCATGAATTTTCAGTTATATTTTACTCTTGTATTGTATTGGAATGGCTCCGCTAATCGAAAATTTCATAATAAATATTCCCCTAGATTTGAAATGTAAATAATATATTTTAATTTATCGTCTCTATATTGAATATGTAATTAATGCGATTTAGTAAATTAATTCTTTTTTCTCTATGTTTTTTTTTTTTTGGTCGTGTCAGTTCGGAATTTTTATTAACATTTTAATAATGTGAACTGAATGTGAGATTAAAATAAAATAGGGAGTTTTTTTTTGTATTATAGATTACTGATTACTGATGACGATAATTAATAAATTGGTTAAAAAATTTCTAAATTTTTTTCATATTCATTCTTTTTTTTTTGCTTGAATCAAGGATAATTAATTAATATTTTTCTAATTTATTTTATTGAACGTAAGTATAATCTAATTGGATATTTTCGTTATTGTATTCATTTTTTGTGTGTTGCCGTTTATTTTTTAAAACCTAATAAATTAAATATAGTTTTGAAATGGATCGCCATTTAATTTTACTATTTTAATGATTGTTGATTTCAACCTTTAAATCAATGTTGATTTAAATGTTTGTAGCATAATTACCAAATTTTATTATTCACTTAATTAATGGAATATAATTAAAATGACTCATCAATAGGATTGAATAATTTATTAGATTTTAAAAACACTCACACAAACAAACATTTACGCTATTAATTGTTGACATTTGTTTCAATTTATATTTATTGGCATTTTCGGGGGTATTTATATGTAAAAAATAATGAAATAATAATACGTATTATAGTGCAACTGAGCGTGCCGAGTATGGATTGTTTATTTTATGTACTGTTAGGGAGATATCTGGCATGAATCAATTGAATATGTTTTCGTTTTCTAAATTGCATAAACAATTTGTACTTTTTTTTATCACAGTAACACTTTTCTAATCTAATCCCTTTTATTATTGAATCAATATTAACTAGTGCGACGGAATGTTTCTTATGTTAGTCTTAATAAATTTACCTCTATAATCAAATCATAATTTGAAAACTATTATTTTATAAAGCAAAGACTAATCAAATCTTTATTACGTTTAAAGGGAGCTAATGATGAAACTTTACTTAACATTTTATTAGTTTTAGTTTACCTATGGATTAATGTTTTATTAAATATAGCGATAACTTCTCTGATCTAGTAATTTGATTCAATTACAATTTTTAATTCTCTATACTAGGCAAATCAATGGTGTAATGAGAAAAATATAACACATAATGGTATGCTCAATATGAAATACATTTTTGCCTACACTTACATAGTTTTTCATCTCCTTTCTGCTAGTTTCAGGGTAACATTATTTTCTTCTAATGTTTCAACAGTGAAACTTACGCGTATATTTTCAAGCCTTCAAATCATAATAAATTTCACATTATGATATAAAATATTTCACGCCAAGAGAGGTATATTAATGGTATAGGAGTTCGAAAGTATATCCAAAAATCCCTAAATTTCTTAACGTTACACGGTGTCAATATTTGTTTTCAGGATAATGAAGTATGAGCTTTGTAGATGGACTACTAAAATAAACAGCATTCAAATGACCCCAAAAAAAAGAAAAGAAACTTAGGTGCTTTATATCTAAAAAAAAAACAAAAGTTTACCCTGCGCTGCGATCCACACAATATTCGAAAAAAAAGTTTTCGTAAACCTAAAAATGAGTTTACTTCAATATCAATGAACTCTATTAACAAAAACTTAAAAAGCAATTAACATTTGCAAAAAAATTCAATTATAAAATAAAGTAAACAATAAATTATAAAAAATTTACTCAAAATAAAAGTAATTAAATTTATTTCACCTCATCAAAAGATTGCTATACAAAATGAAAACAATTAAATTTCCATAAATTTGAAAATTTTGAGAATATTTAAATATCAATCTACTAACACTAAACCAAAAGAAAGGAAAAAAAATCTACACGAAACAAGCCACATACATACATTTTTATGCTTATAGACATAAGTTCAATTCAAAATAATTATTATTAAAAGCAAAAAAAAAAAAAATTACTAACACATACAATATTCAGTTATTCCGTGATGTCTTAATAACTTGTTCTGACAGCTAAATTATACTAAATTACAAAACATCTAAATTAGCCTCAAGTTATTTTTTCGAGCGTGTGTTGTGGTGCTGTGGTGTATTTGGTGGATATTATTTATATCGAAATTTACGTGCACAACATTTTTATTTTTATTTTTATTTTTTTTTGTTATTTTTTCGTTGTTGGTACCTTACCTAAAGAAAGAAGAAAGAAAATATTGTTTGTTTGGTTGTAAGTATTTGAAAATATATTTTTAAACTTTAATATGTTCGGTCGTCTGCGTTTTCATGCCATACTTTAAAATAATAACAAAATGGTTTTTGGCAATTATGTATTGAATGAAAATTAAATATAATATAAGTATAAGAGAAACAATTATAAAAAATAAAGATCATTTAATGAAAATGTATATAATTTAAAACGTGATTATGTGAATTTTGTATTATTCAATTGGTTAAGTTTAACACTTCATTTAAAATTTAAAAAAAAAAATATTAATTACAGCACGTACTTTCAATTTTACATAATCACGTCATAAACAGGTTAGTTCTTAATTCTTTTATAGACATATTCTTAGAATATGCGGTTAAAAATAGAGCACATAATATAGTCTTCAATAGATCGTATTTCAAGACGATGTAAATTTAAGGATCGCAGACTATGATTTGTTAATAGAGTTACATCACCTCGTTTCTTTTTTTTATTTTTTGTTAAACACAAATTTCCTTTGAATTCAAAAGTAGGCGTTCGGATATTAATTTGGTTTGGTTGCTGTTATGGTATTATTTAGCTCTGCTATCTAAAATCTTGAAAAATTTGTAATTAGTACAATTTGCAGATGCTACATCACGGTCTATTTTAATTATCCGTCAAAGCTTCCAAATATTGATCCCCGTTTAATTTTTTTTTTCTTTTCAATAACACACGAAGTTTATAGCTAAATTATGACATAATAAACATCTTTTATCGCCTCAAATGTCTTGAATAACTTTTTGATGTATCGATCTAGACCAAATATAAACCCAGCCAACAAAACAATATACTTTTTATATATTTAATGTATATTCGAAATATAATGTATATATCGGAAAATAT
>JAABKK020028436.1:0-16228 GCA_011634745.2 Catotricha subobsoleta | reverse complement strand
ACTTCGGAAGTATTAAAAATGGATTTTATGGAGTCGATTTCCTATCTATCGGTTTCAACAGTTTTTCCATTTTTCGAGCAAAATTCTGACATATTTATGCAAAACACGTTTGTTTGCCTTCCAGCAGATTCATTTTTGTCATTTCGGGAACATGGTCTATTCTATTGTATGAATTCATCATTTTACTTCATTTTCAGAGTCTCATGATAGTTGTTTCAATGCTTTTTCTTGTTAGATTTCAGACAGATTGGACTGCAAATTTACAACAACAAAAAAATAATCTTTAATCCGTATTATATAAAATCTTTATTTAAAATACGGTCAGGGAGCAGTAAAACATTTATGGATCAAAAAAAAATTAGCTCGTCTCCTTTTTTTGCTTAAACATTAGCTCTGTTTATATTGTCTTCTGCTGAATTTTCAACAAAATGTATACTTATGGGCTATCATAAAACTCAAACCAATTCTATTTTTAACGAAACAATATTTGTTTTTCTAACTGGAGGCGAATATTATGAAATAAATACTTTTAGATAAAATTATCGTTTATCATTGGCCTGATTAAATTGCACCCATCAAAAAAACAAAAATTGCGAATAAGTATAAAAAAAAATAAAAAAAGTGTAGGTGGCCACACGATAAACCTGAACTGATGGTGTCAAAGTACCATATTAACAGAAAAATATGTACTTACATTATTTATTTGTTTTTTTTACCCACACAAATTATTTGATTTGTTATTATATATTCGGTTTTACGCATTTGGAAATAAATATCTTTTAATAGAATATATGATAATTACAATTTATTTTCGAGTCCATAAGAAATGGGAGAGAAATGGTGCGATATAGAATTAATTTCTGAAAATATTTTCATGGAAATTTTAGTGAAATATTAAATTTAATGGAAAATATAGAAAATAGATTTTTTTAGAGTTGGTATGGTCGAAAAAGCCTTTAATTGAACAAAAATATTTCGACATGAACATTGAACTGTTTTTTTTTTTTTTGGAATAATCAATTATTATTGGATTCATTGCAAATGCTGCTATATTTAAAATACTTTGCGAAATATTAAATTCTTAGGATAAGTTCATAAATTACGCGTAACACTTTAAAGAGGCCGCCACGATTCTAAGAAAATGGTCATCAAATGTCATATGGGAGGGAGGATAAAAAACGGTTATCAAATGTTATATGGGAAGGAGGATCAGAAAATTGATTTCGATACATTTTGTGTTTAAACATTATTCTCAAATATTTTTTTTTTTTCAAAAATGAATAAATAGCACAATTAAATGAAAATAGCATGTTGTATTATAGGTATTAAAACCGCAACATATCTATTGCAGTCAATTTCGAATAAACCAATTTACTGAATTTCATTTTCTTTTATCATTTGTTATGCCGGTGGATTGGGTGTGCCTAGCAAAACGTTACAAAATGTTTATGTGGCAGGAGCCAGTGGTGGGTTTCAAAAATCTGGTCAAGAGAATTTCTATTTCTTCTTTCACGACTTATTCAAGATGTTCGGCTAATTGTAGAATTTTCGATTCAGCATAAATTTAATTCATAAATTGCAATATGTGTGTATAAAATTATCTGAATGGAAATTCAATAGAAATAATAAATGTTTATTGATATGAAAATAAATACAGTTTTCTTTTTTTTACTTCTTATTATTGCTTATGTTGTTCGCAAATATAATTTTCATGATTTTTTTTTTATTTTTAAATTTTGTTATTTCTATATTTTCAGGTTTATTATGCGAAGAAAAAACGACGTGCTCAACAAACACAAGGCGACGATTCTTCCCATAAAAAAGAACGAAAATTGTACAATGATGGCTATGATGATGACAACCACGACTATATTATAAAGAATGGTGAAAAATTCTTGGATCGCTATGAAATTGATTCTCTTATCGGTACGTATAATCCAAATACAAATAATAATAATAATATAAATAAATATAATAATAGTCTACTCGTCCTAAGTCCAAAGCCGACTCATTCAAGTCATATATTTATACATTTTTTTTTTATTGCTTTTGTTATACTTAATTCTGTTTTGATATTTGTGTAAGCATCAAAAGAAAAAAAAAAAACAAGTATAAGTATTACTAAAGCCAAATCATCATCACAGAAACACACACAAAATAGAAATTTTCTTTTCTATTTCGTTTTCAACCGTTCCAACGACAAATATTAAGCATTTCATTTTTTTTGTTTTTTTTTTTTTTTATTAAATGTAAGTTCAATTCTCGACGTTTATATGCTATCGGATGTCGATCATATCTTTTTAAATTGATTTTTATTCTATTACTTGAACTTAATCTGAAATTATTAAAATTGTTTTTATGTACGCTTTATTTCTGTTGGCTGTTTGTGTGGGACGGGCCTGTATTGCATTTTGTATATAAAATACTTATATTTTGGTTATTCAGTTTTATACATTTTTGTTGAATTATCAGAACCTTCAATCGTCTTTCTCTTTTGATGGTCACGTTAAATTAAGATTAAATGAAAGAAAAAAAAACAAAACAAAAATCAAACATATTGCACATTTCTTCTAATAAAATGTATATTATTATTTTATTAGTTTTTTTTTTAAATAATTATTATCATTTTAGGCAAAGGAAGCTTTGGCCAAGTCGTAAAAGCATTTGATCATGAAGAACAATGTCACGTAGCTATTAAAATAATAAAAAATAAGAAACCGTTCCTAAATCAGGCACAAATTGAAGTAAAATTATTGGAAATGATGAATCGAGCTGACGCTGAAAATAAATATTATATTGGTAAGTTAAAAAGCGGTTAATGATTGTTTTATAATTACTGATTGTTTTTTTTTTTTATATATGATTGCGATTATAATCAGTGTACGTTTAATCATTTAATTGAACGTATGGACCGAAAATATTTCTACTTCATATTTCCCTGGACATTTTGACAAATGATTGATTTTCAGTTCTTGCTAAATAGTTTTTTTGTTTGTTTGAGGTATTTTCAGTAAAATAATTCTTAACGCTTTCAAGTGGAGTAGAACCAAAATAGGAAAAAAAAAACCATTTAAAGTTTTTTAATTTAAAATAAACTACAAACGTGTTGGCAAATCAAAAGTTCTGTTTTTTTTTTGGTTTTTTTGTTTAACTCATTCGATTGATGTATCACCTCTTTACACTTTTCCACCACAAATGGAAAATTTGCTTTTATAATGTTATTAAGTAAACCAAAATGGTTCAGACTGGTTTTCTTTTCATATTAGTTTATTTTTAGTTAAATATTGAGATGAATATTGCTGCAGCTGCACAGTATTTTAAATAGCTGTTTTTTTTTTTCTTTAAATAAACAACAACAAAGAAGTTGAATGTAAATATTTTTCAATGCTTTTAATAAATAATAAAAAAAAAAAGAAAAAGTTAAAAGTACGCGATAAGTTGATTAAGTGTTGGTAGGTCATTTATTTTTCTTTTATGATTTTTCTTTTTACACAATTTTTTATGTTTATTGCTAGTAGTTGGGATAGCAAAGTCTGCATTTTAATTAAATTTTGATTGAAATATATTTTGAGTTATTTTTTTTTTTTTTAATTAATTCGCCATTTATTGAATATATTTGAAAAATTGTTTATAATCCTGGATAGTGAGAGTGAGGGAAAATGTTTTTTTTTTTAGTTGCATTTGGTCTCTATGATCAATGCGTTTAATGGATTTAGAAAGAATAATAATTAGATCTTCGATGTGCTGTAGAATACTATGGCACGTCTCTCCCACACTGTACTCGTACTGTTATAAACAATTTTATTGGTGTATTATTACAGGTAGAAAGCGTTACTCAATGAAATTCAAATATATTGGCCATTCGTAGTTTACTACGAATTTCGTAGTTAACAAATTTCAAATTTCGCTAATTTTTTGTAGTTAACAACTTTTATACAATTATAATTTTTAGTGCAATTTGAAAGTTGATAATTACAAAATTCGCTGTAAACCACGAATGAACCAAAATCTCTTACACACATTAACCCAGGAGACAAACAATTATACCAGTTTTTTTTAAAAAAAAACAAACAAAATCGTTCCATCTTAATGGTTAGGCCTAGATCTCGGTAATATCTACCGGTTTGAAATCTACAATTAAACTGAAAAACTCTTTGACTAACGTACAACTTATTGTTCTTTTTGTTCTATTTAAAATTGGAAATTTGTTTGTTATATTTATTTTAATTATTAATATTCTTTATTTTCATTTGCAGTAAAATTAAAACGACATTTTATGTGGCGAAATCATTTATGTCTTGTGTTCGAATTATTGTCCTACAATTTATACGATCTCCTGCGCAACACAAACTTTCGTGGTGTTTCATTAAATTTAACGCGAAAATTCGCTCAACAACTGTGTACGGCATTACTCTTTTTGAGTACGCCAGGTAAATATATATATATATTGAATTGAAGAAAAACATTGTTTTTTTTTTTTTGGTTTAGAATTTAGCTTTAATAATATGTTCGTATATTTTATTTTTTCCATTTATTTAGAATTAAATATTATTCACTGTGATTTAAAACCGGAAAATATATTGCTCTGCAATCCGAAACGATCTGCGATAAAAATCGTTGATTTTGGTAGTTCGTGTCAACTGGGACAACGGGTAAGCTAAACTGTTTTTCTTTTGGTATTATTATTTTATTTATATACCTAACTAATTGAATGACATTAAAAAAATAAATAAAATAATTCTATTTTAGATATATCAATACATACAATCCCGCTTTTATCGATCTCCTGAAGTACTATTGGGCATCCCATACGATTTAGCCATCGATATGTGGTCACTGGGTTGCATTCTAGTCGAAATGCATACTGGCGAACCATTATTTTCCGGTTGCAATGAATTCGATCAAATGAATAAAATTGTAGAAGTGTTGGGTATGCCGCCAAAACATTTACTGGATCAAGCGCACAAAACACGTAAATTTTTCGATAAATTGGTAACGGATGGCAGTTATGTGCTTAAAAAGAGTCAAAATAGTCGAAAATACAAAGCACCCGGTACACGTAAATTGCATGATATATTGGGTGTTGAATCGGGTGGTCCCGGTGGTAGACGTGCTGCTGAAACCGGACATTCAATATCTGATTACCTTAAATTCAAAGACTTGATCCTTCGAATGTTGGATTTTGATCCAAAAACGAGAATTACGCCCTATTATGCCTTGCAACATAATTTTTTTAAACGGACCACCGACGAAGGTACAAATACAGCAAGTATAGCCAATTCTGTTAGTACAAGTCCGTCGGTTAGCTTACAACAGGACCAACAGAATCATGGTAAGCTTAACAAAATTTTAATTTTTGATGCATAATTAAAAAGAAAAAACTAATTGAAATTTTATTTCAATGTTTTCTTGTTTTTTTTTTTTTTTTGTTATTTTTTGAATGGTTTATATACTTACGTTTTTAAAAATAAAAAATGGAAAAGAATTAGTTAATAATTTGTGTGAATCGAAAAAATCTTTCTTTGCGAAAAAAGATTCTTAATGGCGATAGTTTTTACATTTATCGTCAGTTTTGTGTTTTGTTTTGTTTTTTTTTGGTTTTATCACAAAATTATTTGGCAAAACGACACAAGAGAAAGATTTTTTTAATTCAACATTTTATACAAAAAAAAAAAAAAATTTAGTGTAGGTACATTTTCGCTAATAATAAATAACGTAACTAACCGCGACATTAACTTTTGAAAATCAAAATTAATTTATTATTTTCATTTTGGCAATTAAAATAAAAAAAAATAATAATTTGAATAAAAAATAAAATCGCTTGTGCTTTTTGCTATATTTTCATTCACAGTCATCTTCATATTAATTAGTAAAAGAAAAAAAAGAAGAAAAATTGAAAAATGATTGAAATCAAAAAATGTTCAGTTCATATTTTAATTTAATTTTTTTTTTTTTTTAATAAAATTGTTTTGTTTATCCAATAAATTAGAAAAAAAAAAACAAAAAAACAAAAATTAAAATTAATTATTAAATTAATTTACTAACACAAGTTTCTTCTCTACTTATTTATCTTCCGGCTTCCCTAAAAATCAAACACACAAAACAACAAATCAATAAAATTAAAATAAAAAAATTAACTAAATCGAAAACAAAATGTGAACCATTATTGTTTATCGTAATATTTGTATGTGTGTGTGTTGTTCATTAATCAACTAAATCATCTGTTGGAAATTTTATAAAAAAAAAAAAAACCTACACTCAAAACAATCACACACAATATTAACGAAATAAAATATACATATAAAAAAAAAAACGATAATATTGACAAAAGATGATCGACGATGACTCGTACTGCCTCGGGATATATCAACAACATCAACAACCACCAATCAGCAACAATTCAACTTCTAAATATCGATAGCAAAATAAAATAACAAAAAAGAAACAAACATACAAAAAAAAAAAGAAATGTAACTAAAATTTACAAAAAAAAAAAAAAAACGAAAATTTGAATCAGCTACTCAGAAAAATACTACTACTAAAGAAAAGACTACTACTTCTAGTAAAACACTGCTAAAATAGGAAAACAAAATAAAAAAAAAAATTAAAATAATCGATTTAATACCAAAATAAGAAATAGACAAAAGTTATATCTTATATTTATAAAAAAAGTCAAATATAACCGAAACCGAAAATAGGTAAATTTATTTTGATTAAACTTTTTTTCTTTTTCTTTTTTCAATAAGTTTTTTGGTTTTATATTTCGTTGTTCGTTTTTATAAATATTTTTACAATTTTATTTTGGTTTTTTATTTTATTTTTGTGGGTAGAATTTGTTCGCACACCAACAAAATGTTTATAGAGAAAAAATATTCTTTCTTGTATTTCAAGCTTTTACAACAACAACAACAAAAAGAAAAGGCAAATAAATTACATTTAAATTTTTTTTTTTTTTTTTTTCAAAAATAACCAAAATTCTATTTTTTTAAATCGTATTTTTTTTTAAGTTCAGATATTATTTGGAAAAATCTGATAAAAAGAAATTAATAATAAATAAATTACGCGTGCCGGCTACTTATGATCAGAGAAAAACAAATTGGCAATGAAATATAAAATTCGAGAATAAAAGAAAAAAAATCTATAAAATGAAAGCATCAAATACAAATTAAAGCTTAAAAACCTCCACTCTTTCAATTAATTAAGTTACAGCGTGTGTTTTGTGTAAATTTTCTTTTGTTATATTATTATTATTATTATTATTATTTTTTTCTGTTTGTTTTAATAAATCTATATTTATATAATGTTGTGTGCGTGTGTGTTTAACTAGTTCTAGTAGTAATTATTGATATGGATCTATTGACGTGATTGTTTTAGGATCATTTTTTCAATCAAGATTTAAGATTATAAGCTCTTAGTTTATCTTAAACTCAATTTAATCTTATATCTTATTTTTCAATCCAGTTTAACCTTATCTTTATCATACAAATTTTGTTGGTATAAACTGAGTTTAATTTAAACGGCCGATGTTGGGCCGGTTAAAGTTACACTTGATTGGAAAAAATGACCATTAAAATGATAAGATTCCAGTAAAAGCATCAGAATATACTTATATATATATATATATATATATTTTTTTTTTATTGTTTATTTTTATTTCGTTTCTTTTTGTTTTAAGAGAATGGCTATAATTTCAAATTGATAAATTTTTGTTGTTGTAGTTCCCATATCCATCTTTTATTTAGCTAAATTTGCCGTTAATTTCATTTTATTTTTTTGTAATTAAAATGTATTAAGTATTAAAATTTCAAATTGAATAGTTTTGTTTAGCGGTTTCACAATTTTTTGTGAACATAAGAATAAAGTGTTCTAACTTCAAAATTGAATGTTGAAATTTTTCTATAATAATTTAAAATATGTCGAATTAAATTTCTTATGTGAATCTCAAATATAAATAAAAGATGCGATTCTCATGATAAATTTCTAAACTAAAATCTTTTTTTTTTACAAACTTTATTTATCACACATTTTAATTTCCTTGGCAATATCAAAAAATAAAACCGAAATTTAAATTAAAAAAAAAAAAAAAATTATTATTATATATTAAATTTAAAGGTTTAACATTGCAACAACAACAACAGCAACAGCAACAACAACAACAACAGCGTTCAGCCCGTATTGACCAAATCATGAAATTATTTCCCGAACAAAATGGTATTCTAATAAATACATTACAACATCAATCATCTTTACCATTACAACAACCACCATCAAGTATTGTTATGCTATCCGCATCACAAAATAATATTAATCAAAATTCATTGAGTAGCGTTGGTGGTGGTGGTGGTTATCCACATGCAATGGACTGTGATCCACCATCATTAAATTCACGATATAATATATCAATTGGTGGTAATGGAAGTGGTAGTGGTAGCAGTAGTGGAAGTAGCATCGGTGGTCATCCACATCATCATCGAAATAATCGATATCCAACAGCTGTATTGGGACAAAATCATCAAGTGATTGGTGGTGGCATTAACAGCAAAACGAGTAATAATTTGCTCAATAACTATGCACCAACATCGTTGCCTATTGAATTGGGGCAAATGATTGTTGGTAGTGCTGGTAATAATGGAGGAGGAGGAGGAGGCGGAGCAGGTGTGACAGGCAGCATTACAAATATGCTAATCAATACAAATACAGATCATCCATCGTCCACATTATCATCATCATCATCATCGTCATCATATCAACATCATCTTTTATCAAGCGGTAATAGTGGCATTGCTCTTAACAATACTGGTAGTTATATACCATATTCAATGAGTAATGATACCACCACAACATCAATACCAACAACAGTATCAATGCAACAGCTATTATTACAACAGCAACAGCAACAATTGACGCCTAACAATAAAACATTAACGTCTGCAACCACAACTTCGTCATCTGGAACATCATCAACATCAGCACAAGCGGTGGCAACAGCAGCATCAGCAGCAGCATCACGATCAAACGGATCAACAAATGATCGAGGAGACGAATCACCAATGGTTGGTGTATGTGTTCAGCAAAGTCCGGTGGTTATTCATTAATCATTGAGCTTGTGCGCATGGTTTTAGAAGAATTTTTTTTTGATACATAAATTATTGTTTTCTAATAAAAAAAAAAAAATCAAACTTTCTTAAAAGAGAGTAACGCAAATGAAAAAAAAAAATAATAAAATAAAATTATATAACAAAAAAAAAATACAATTACTTAAGTATTTAAATTTAAGAAAAGATCTAAAAATAATAATAATAATAATAATAATTATAATAATGAATGCATTAAACGACATTTCTTTATAAATGTTTAAAATAGTCCTATGATTTTTATGGTGATTGATGAAATGAAAAACAATGTGGTTAATTTCAAATATATGATTAAAAAAAATACTATTGTTTTCTAAAGTGAAATAATTAATATAGCAAAATATGCGAACTAAACTAGGACTAATGCTTGCCAAGGACACAATACTTACCTCGTCAAATATATATTATATATATTAAAAAATAAATAAACTAGACGTGGCAAAAAAATAATAATAATAATAATAATAAATGAATAGAAATGTGGAAAATATAGTTTTAAGTAAAAAGACAAAAAAAACACACACACACACACACCCCACACATACCACACATACCACACATACCACACATAAATCACATCTAAAAACAATACCCGCACACACACACACTGGGTGTGTACCTTATACCCAAAACATGAAACATATTTAAAAGTAAAATTAATTTAGTAATTAATATTTAAGTACTTCTTCTTCTTTTCTTTTTTTTTTTTTTTAAAAAAAAATTAGACTTAAAAACAAAGAAAGAAATGAAACAATTGACGATTGATTAATTACAAAATTCAAAAAAAAATATTAAATAAATAAATATTTAACAAGAAAAAATAAAAATGTTTAGAAAATAAATTTAATGATTGTGTAAAGTCATCAAAAAAACAAAAAACAAAAAAAAAAAAACATAAAATTTATACTTTACTCAAGTTAGGTCTATATTATTGAATAATTAAAAAATAAATAAATAAAAAAAATACCTAAAATTAAAATAAATTAATAATAATAATAATAATAATTAAAAAAAATCCTTTTACATCCTATCCCACTTTTCCTCCACTTTTCCATATTCTCTAATAACTAAACATAAATAATTTAATCGAAATGTAATATTTAAATACTTAAATAGAGGAAGAATTTACATTGAAAGTACGCGTTGAGATGTTTAAGTTGAGGCATTTTGATTATTTTTTATTATCTCGTACTTTTTAAATTATAAATGTAAAAAATAAAAGAAAAAAAAATGCTTGTATTATATATTAAAAGAAATAATAAAATGAGACAAACGCAATCATAAAAAAAAAAACAAAAAATTATTGAAAATGTAATTATTACATAAGATCCTATGAACGAACGAAATTGTTTTATGAGTAAAAGAAAAGAAAATTAAATCGACGATAAATTTTAAAGGAACGACACGCTCAACATACTCTCTCTCTTACATGGTTTAATTACGTTGACGGTATTTTAACTATTCAAATTCGTGCAAACAGTTTGATATCCAAATATCTATGAAACAACTTTTCCATACCACCCCCTTGCCATGAGATTTTGAAAAAAAAACTACCCTCTGTCGATTTTAGAAAAACCAAGTTGCCAATGAATTGGTACACGATTTCATTTTTCGTAAAAATGTTTATTTCCTACGAAAAAAAGAAAAAAAGAAAAATCTGTGTGTTTTGGTATATTGATCATCAAAGTTCAACCACTTAATCCTGAGATTCGCACAGCGCGCGATTGGCCAAGGTTTCCACACAAAATACGATTTGTATACAGCACGGATTTTTTTTTTCGCGATTTTTTTTTGTAGAAATTATATTAAAGAATATTACCCTACCTCACTTTTTCGAAATCTATATTTATATATGTTAACGAAATAGATAAAAACTAATTTAATTTTTCTATAGATTCTTGCTCAAAATACCATTTTTAACAATAAAAAAAATGATGAGACTTTCACGTAACTTGAAATAAATGACAACCCGCGACCGGCCTATCATTTATTTATTATGTTGAATTATTTCAATTTACTTACAGAATCACAAGAAATATTGCCGTGAGCCTAGAGAATGGTGAGCGTGTGTATCTTCGTAATTGTAATTATAAAATTAAATGAAATATGTGTTCCGTTACGTTTACAGAAAAAAAAAAAAATCAATATCATCACAAAACTAACAAAAATATAGAAAAAAGAAAATAATTAATCCGAAGAATATTCAACCCATACGCAATCATCATCAAAAAAAAAGAAAACCCACCCAGCCCCCCACCTTCCCTCACCACCCGAAATCGCATTCACCCAACACAAACAATATACTAAAACAATCAACTACAACAAAAAGCATAATAGTCATTATTTATTACCGTTATTTATACAATTTTTTTTTTTTTTTTTTTATTTACAATCAACAACAATTAAATAAATTGAAATATTCAAACATGAACAAAAAAACTAAATTCATAAAAACTATATAATTATTATTTTTATTTTAAATCAAATCTATTTAAACCATTTTTAGTTTTTGTCTAATTTTAATTTAAAATAATTGTAAAATCAATAATATTAATTAAATAAATTAATTTTTGATAATAATTGCTAAGGAGAAATAAAGACCGGGACTAAAAACCACTCAAAATATATGTAAAAAAAATAAAAATAAAACTGAGAATATATTTTGATTTTAAAAATAATTTAAATCAATTCTTTTTTTTTTTAATTTTATTTTAAGAAAAATATACTTAAATTAAATAAACAAATGTGAAAACAACATCCTAAACAACAAAAAAAAAAACTGCTAATTAAATAAATTTAAATTAAATTTAAAACGCGACATTTAAAGATAATTAAAAAAAAAAATTAAAATAAAATATGATTTTAGTGTAGATAAGGCAGTAAAATGAAAACGCATGAAAAAAAAAATAAAATTAATAAAAAAAATAAAAATATTATTAAAATTAATTATTAAAAGAAAAAAATAAATAAAAATAAAAATGAACAATGGCTCTGATTGACTAATTAGAAAATAATTTGAATTGTAATAATTATTATTAGTAATATTATCCTCTTATAATTAAAATTAATAATATTAAAAAAAAAACGTTTTTTTAAATTAAATTAATTTAAATTAAATTAAACTAAATTAAATTAATTATAAATAATGATGTTTTATTAAACAAAAACAAAAAAAAAATCATTCATAAATAAAATTAGCAAAATTTATTCTTTTTCTTTTTGTTATTTTTATTTATTTATTTATTTAATTTTCCTTTTTATTGTTTTTTTTTTTTCAGTTCAAAGACTTTTTATTTCAGATTAGGAGGATAAATTATGATTTCTGGATAAGCGCAATGGGAATCAATATTCTGTATACAAAAAAAAAAAAAAGTATGAAAAAAGAACGCAGACACAAAACTATTTTATTTATTTTTTGTCATTAATTTGCTAGGTTTTTGATGAGAAAGATTGTTGTGTGTGAAATTTAAATCCTGCATTAAGTTTTATAGTTATACCAATTGCAGAACATACAATATTTTTGTGTGTTTCGAAATGTTTGCGCCAGAGGTTACTTCTAGGTATTCAATATTCTACTTTGGAACAAATGGTGTACATTATTAAGTATAATTTTATGCAAAATATACCATATAAGGAATACTTGCCTATAATTTCATTGAAATTTCCCTCCTCATGGACTGGACATATATAGGCATTAAGGTGACTCAAAAACCAAAAAGTCGTATTTCAGGGTGATGGTTTGTACTTGTACAGATTGTTTATTCTTTAAAAAAAGAACATAAAAACAGTCAACGTCTTTATCCCTTTGACTGCATAATTCCACAACACTATTTGAGCGGGAATTGTTTTTATGAATTCAGTTTTAACTTACATTTACTTATTACAACCATGTCTAACTTTAGTCTAACTTTACTTACTTTCTGACATCCTTCTTATATTTTGCATGAACATTGAATTTATTTTATTTCTTATCATTTCATTAAATTATTAGTTGATATTTGTTGCAAGTATTAAGTATTAATTTAAAAAAAAAAAATATTTAATTTATGATGAAATAAAAATAAGAAAATTTAAACAATAAAAATTGACATCAACCTAATTAAAAACAACAACAAAAAAAAAACAACAAAACTATTTATACCTAATTGTAAAAAATAAAATAAAATAAATATTTATGGAAAAAATGTGTGGAATAATAATAATTTAATGAAAAAGAATGGAAAAAGAAAAACTTTAAGAAATAAAATAAAATAAAAATAATAATACATAAATAATAATAAACTATTCCTAAAAGGCTCTTTATTAAGAAAAAAAAAAAGAAGAAGAAAATGGAGAAAATAAGAACAGAATCTTAATTGTAAGCTATTATAAAATAATAAAAATGAAAATTAATGAAGAAAAAACAGAAAATTTGTTAATAAAATTGATAAAAAATATTTTCAGTTGTTTTGCTTTGTAATTATTTTCTGGATATTGAGGGCTTAACGTGAGAATGCTCTATCAGAAATTTTTCGCAGAAAATGATTTAAGGATCTAGAAATGTTTGCTATCACGAATGTGGCATCAATACTTAGTTATAAGCTTCAACTCGTGTAACCCACGAATCGCGGGTAACCAGAACTTTTGATAAACTTCAAATCGATTAAACCCTACTATTTAGATGGGTTTCCTGAAACTCAATGCTTTCAAACCCGAGGATACGTCCATTTTAACCGAGTTGAAGTTTATCAAAAGCTCGAGTTAACCGCGATTTTTGGGTTACATCAGTTGAAGTTTACCGGTCTCAGAGGTCTTGTATGGACACTTCATCCACGCAAATAATAATGATTGTCCATGGATGTTTACCGTCATGTAAATTCCGCTGAATATTTCACTAAAAAATTGTTTTCTAATTTTTTTAAAAAAATCCTATTTTTCATCATTAAAGTAGTGTCCATGCAGACCTCCTAGTCCTAGACACGACATATGAAAATAGTTATCGAATTCCAAAATCAATTTATAAATAAATTAACATATTTTACGAAAATAACTGAAATCAAAAGCGTGTGCATCTATGCGTATGACACTCTATATAATAAAGAAAATATGTTGCAATAGGTAAGTAACTCGTTCAACATATGTGATGTTTGTTTATAAAATTCTTCCCTCTTGAGGATTTAGAGATTTTTTTTTTAATTACTTTAGCCAAATCACATTTCATCATTATGATCAAATTTAACTGAGAAATTTGACTACGAAAGATAGATATGACAGTTTTGTGATATATATAATTATTCTAATTAAACATTCTAATTCATTATTGAAAATAAATATACCAATTAAAAATACATTTTAGTTCATAGATTGATAAACGATTGAATTCGATATAGTGAATTTTACGAATCCTTGATTCCAGAAATGTCGGCCTAGCTGTTCGGCCATGAAAAGATTTGTGAAAATTGCTCTTAATAAAAAAAAAATATCGCCTAAAAATACAAAAATTTAACGAATTGCAAAACATGTGCAACAAAAATACATAAATACAAATAAGATTTATTCAGGAAATCATTCATTTTCAGTGTACATATATTTATAAACAGCTATTACTCATTTAAGATATCATCCAACCACTGTTGAATATCGCCATCACCAGATGGTGACTTTTTTTTTTCGGAAATGTTTTTAGATTTTTTCTGAATCTCTTTACTAACTTCAATAGCAACAGACTGACACAAAGCCGAACTGGTTTGTGGTAAAGTAAACTCTGTATCAGCATTTACGGATGAAATATTTAATTGACTCAGTTTTAGATCAAGTGGCACGGTTACAGTTGAGTCGCTTTTACTAGCAATTACTTTATTTGATTTTTCACCAAGCTTCCTGTCCCCACTGTCAATAATTGCTTTCAATTTCTTAGACTTTTGATTATTACTGGACGTTGCGCTTAATTTTTGGTTATTTGAATCGGTGAGCAAACTGAGCATATTTTGCTGAATTGTGTCTAGCCGATTTTTTTCAATTTTACATTTGATTTTATCATCAAAATAACTAACTCTATGATTCATTTCATCAATTTCTCTGTCAGTAAATAGTTCCTGTGAATAACCTTGACGAACATAAAATGGCAAACTGCCAACACCATCCTTGAGTACCGTTAAATTAAGTTTAAAATATTGTGGGGCTACAGTTGCCCTATCATTATTATCTACTGTGCCTGTTTCATTCCAATTTTTCTCTGAACTGAATGCAAAATGACTTCCAATCGATTTCGGTGCTAATAAGATTTGTTCAAAATCAGCAGCTGAAACCTGTTGATTATCATCGCCGTCCGGTAATTCCTCGTATTTACTCCAATTTTGTGTTATTTTTCGTTTTGCAAATGTCTGACTGAAATCATGGTCGAGTAGAAGTGTTTCCTTGCTTTGTACCGCTGGTAAGGTGACAGACGTTGATTCATTTGCTTTCGTTACATTTCTTTCCCATTCAATTGGTGTTTTATATTTACCCTTTTCTCGTCGATTTTGAATCATTAACGATTTTGATTTGGAGTCAGTTTTTCTCGATTTAACATTCCTATAAAAATAAATTTTATAATATTTAATATAGAATTGTTAAATGATAAGTAATATCATTTCAATATTTACTTTTTCTGTTTTTCTTCCATTTAATGGTTTTTAATTAGAAATAACATATGAACAATAACAAGAAATAATTATTATAATGACTTAGTATGGGAGATGACAGAAGTCAGTAATGATAAAATGATTGCAGTCAGTAAAATATTCTAAATGGCTGCGTACGGATAACAAATATACAAGTATGTATATAAATAAAATTAGAAATCTGTTAATAATTACGTAATAATACGTTTTGCTAGTTTTTTAATTCTTCATCTAATAAAATTATCTAATTATCAAAACAAAACAAAAATCGTAAAAGTATGAAATAATTAGAAAAAAATATTGCATTCGATGAAGAAGTAAAAAACTAACAAAACGTATTATTAGCAGCGAACAGTCTGACTTTTGTAGTCTATTATAAAGCTAAGAATAATTTGAAATTACATAATAATTGAAACCGTTTCATAAGTTATTTTGAAACTTTTTGTTACTTTT
>JAABKK020028435.1:0-46090 GCA_011634745.2 Catotricha subobsoleta | reverse complement strand
GGTCCAGTCACATCTAAAAATGCTTTTGGAGCTAGAAAATTTTAACATTTTGGAACTCCCATACAAAAAACGAACCATCCTAATAGATATATTTATATACATTTTTATTTATATTGAAATATAATTTGATTATGATATACGTAAATTGTATCATCATAAAATTTAGAACACTAAGTGAATTAAATATTTTAAATTTCTAACGCATGTTAAAAATTAATTAATTAATTAAATCATTTTCTCACGATATAAAAGTTGTCAAAAGGATATAGGATATTCCAAACAACATTATTAATTAAAGTAATTCAAACGTGATAATAAATTATAATTGATAATAATTAATTTGGACAAATGAGAATATTTGTGTTTTGCTTTGGTTTTCTTCGTTATAATTTTGTGTGGGCTTAGAAATCATGCTTGTGTCGGGTTATTAATATATAATAATTATGAAATGCGTACTCTCACTTAGATTTTTATGGATTATTTGAAATTACTTTGATTTGTTAGCACCGATATTAGAGAAGAGTTAATTTAAAATATTGAAAATCTCTCCATTATATATCGCAAATTTTGAATATAGGAAAAGTTTATGTAAATGGTTTAAATAAAATATTTTTTTTTTTTTTATGTTTTAATTAATGCATTGATCAATTATTAATAAATTTATATTTCTTCATTAAATATTCTATATGCACTTAGTTCATGTGTATTTTTACTATTTTGTTCTGAATTATTTTCTTATAAAATGGTGTTTTTTGTCACTTAAGACGTTTGTTGACATTGTGCTCGTCAACAATGTAATAAAAAATGTAAAAAGGCATTATTGATATATTTTCATTAATTAGAATTTAGAAAAAATCAATATTTTACTTCATATTTGAGAAATTTAACAAAAAAAAATTTGAAAAAAAATAAAATATTGGTTTTGCAATTTCTTTTTATTAGATCGATTTTTCTCAGGATTCAGTGCTCGGATGTTGGTGGTCAATATACCAAAAGACACAGAATTTCGTGAAATTATACATGTTTTGGCTTTGAACTATTCCGATTTTCGGATCGTGGAGTCCGATTTTGTAATGTAAGGTAAAAATTTTTAAAATATATGAAGTAGTGTGCCAATCTATTGGCAAACTTGTTTTTTTTTTTTTTAGAGTTATGAAGATTTGCCATAAGCTTTACTTATAGTTGGATAATCATTAATCAGTTATAAGATGTAAGAACTAAGAAATCTAATTGACATCGGAAATATTTTTAGGATGCATTTTAAGAAGAAATGAAATTTAATGACTCTAATGTTGGTAAATTATTTAACAAACCCCCGTTTCAATAAGAAATTTAAATTAATTTTAAATAAATGTCCGTAAGATTTTATTTCAACATATGAATCTATTAGAAATCATATGGGTATAAGTTGGGCACTGAAATTTAAGGTCAAATATTTTTGAAAAACTCCGAAAATCACAATTTAATTTTGTATGAAATCACTATTATTATTGTTCACTAATAATATATTAAATGTTAAGGAAAATTATTAAATGCTCAGGAACATCTAAGTTAATAAGAAAATTTAGAAACTTTCTGAAGCATTTTAGAAAGGCAAAATGTGATCGTTTTTTTTAATCGTTTTTAAGGCTAGTTTCATTCAATTTTACTGAATAAAATGACTTAATTTACTAAACATTTAATATTTTTTACTGAACAAAAGGATTTGATTTACTGATCAAATTATTTGTTGCGTTAAATTAATTTAAAGCAGTTTGTTTAAAACTTCTTGAACGCATTGATATATTTTGATAGGTTTTTTTTTATCAACATATTAGCTTTCTTTTAGTTTGAACTGAACTGGATAATTATTACCGTTTCTAATTTTAATATTGGATACCATAGAAATCAAAATTATATTAAAGATTTAGCACAGAATTTTTAGATCAAATAATTTAATGGATAAGCTAAAAACCTCTTAATTTCTTTTTAATCTTTTAATTATATAAAATCAAAAACCAAATCTTATGATAATAATATGTGAAAGAGCATTTTATTTAAATACCTAAGTCAATTAAAACAATATCTAGAGTTAGCACAAATATTTCACTAGATCCCAAATGTAAAATTCTCACTTTAAAGAATCTAAAATAAAAAGTTTTATAGAAAAACAAAAACAAAACTTTTTCACACAATAAACAGATACAAATCAATTATATTTATTTTATATCCTAATTTTTTCGCTTCATCAACATAAAATTTTCTTGAAAAACTGAATAAAAAACAGCTGAATACCTACCATTAAATATGCATGAATTATTTACAAAATCAATTAAAAATACAAAACACCCGATTCTAAATACTTTAACGATAACTGACCAGAAATTTTTTAACAATTAATGTGGCAATTAGCACCCAAACTAATCGAATTAGAGTATGTTGCTCAGATTTATAAACATCTTTGTGTACATAAAAGATAAAAGGTAAATGTTAAAGTTTGCAAAGAGAAAAAAAGAAAAAAAAGAAAAAAAAAGAGTTCCTAATGTCGTCTATTATCATTTGATAAATATTTTGCAAACGCTCTGTTAATACATATTCCTAATTGGACAAAATGTTATTATGTATAACACCGCGTCCTCTTGTTTTGTTTAAAATGGTTAAATAACAATAAATAAATATTTGTGTTTGTTTGATTTACTAACGAAATTGTTAATTTTTTTTCCCCTAAAGTCAATATCTCGTTCAATATTATGTAGGTTTTGTTTACGATTATTTACGTATACATAAATTGTATATACCTACAGATGCTTAAATCTCTTCTTTTTTTTTAATACAGGTAACCTATAGCCGTTCAAATAATTAAATAGAGATAATCAAATGATGCGAATGAGTTTAAGGTGAAGGTAATACCCGTAGAGAAAAAAGAATATTATAATATTTTGATATGTTAATTAAATTAAAAGTAAAACAGCACGAATAATATAAATTTGTTGCACGTGATTTAGAATATATTTCATATTCATGTAATGCATATATTTATCTTTTTAAAACATATAAATAACAAAGTGAGAAAATGCCTTTTTTATTACGTGGATTGGATGCTGTGTGTTCAGTGACCTTACAATTAATAATGCATTATATATGGCAACAAAAATTAGTGCAATGTGTGTGCAATGTATTTGGAATTACCGCAAATATATTTACAATAAAATTGTGTATTTAATACTATTTTTAGATACTGATAAAAACACAATAATTATCAAATTGTTCATTGATAATTTACTTATTGATTAGTTTTGTTCAATTATCTCATTGGTAGGTAATTAATTATTAATTGAAACTAAATTTTCTTATTACTTATAAAAAGTTAAATGGAGCGCTTTTATTTGAGACTTTTAAGATACAATTTTTTTTTTTCATTATTTAATTCATTTTTGAGAAATAAAAATACAACAAGCTTGGCATGGATTGGTAGACTACTTTATTTTTGTAAGAAAAAACACGTGGTCGAAAAAAGAGACAATGCTGCCGAAAAAAAAAGAAATTGGGTCCTAAAAGTCCCACACGGTAAAACATTTCATAAAATATTACGTAAAACATTTTGTATTTTTTGTAATAACTTCCAATTGAAGGTTCTTACAAAAAAAACATCTATTAGAGACCCTCATTATTTTATGTAGACGAAACTTTTCCCCATACATCAAAAAAAAGGTTTAAGTGTAAAAAAAGTATTTTTTAAAAAATCACACTAAAACTTTTTTGGGGGGGCTCGGAGAGGGTTATGATCTATGGGGAAAAGTTGCGTCTGCATAAAATAATGAGGGTCTCTAATAGATGCTTTTTTTGTAAGAACCTTAAATTGGAAGTTATTAGAAAAAATACAAAATGTTTTACGTGGCTTTAAGACAAACAAACAACAAATTTAAAAAAAAGTCAGTTTGTATATTTTTCTTAAAAAGTTCTGCTTTTCGTCTTTTGATATATCGACTATCTAAATCCGACCGGCCAATACTAAGACCCAGTAAAAAGTGGTAAAAAAAAAATAATTTGTGAAAAAATAAAATGAATTATGGGATTCGCAATTTCTAATCCTTTTCTTTTTTTTCTCCGAATTGAGTGATAAAATATTGGTTGTTGACCATCTAAAAGACGTAGAATCTTTTTCTGTTCAAAATAAAGTTATTTTGATTTTAAATCCTGGTACATTTTCCTTCATGGGACCCATTTTACATCTTTTTCTTTTGTTGTGCACTTTCTTTAGCTACCTCAGTTTTTCTGAGTCGTGGTCCGGATATTGGTGGTCAATATACCAGAATACGCAGAAATTTGATTTCGTGAAATTATACATGTTTTGGTTTTTAAAAATGTCGGTTCTCAATGACCTATGACCGACCACAGAATCCAGAGAAAAAGAGGTCAGCCTATATAAATTTTAGCTTCTAAATTATTTAAAAAAAAAAATAAAAAACACTATGGACAAACATAAAAGAAACGATTCCAGAGCTCCATTTTTAATTTTCTTTTATTTTTTAAATGAAGTAAAATAATTACCTACCAGTTGCCAAATTTGATTCAAATTTCAACAGATGATATTTTAAACATTAAACGTAAACTATAAGCAAATAATAGTATTGAAATAGGCGTAAAAAAGAATCCAAATATTTTTTGAGTAGTTTTGAGGTTCATTTTTTAGGAAAAAAATTTATTTTAAAATTCTTTTAACTGGAATTTTCTAAATATTTGGTAAGTTAGTCAAAATAGATTCATTAATAAACGAGAAAAGAGGTATAATTGGAATGTGTCTTTTAGGCGTAAATTGATGATGATTCGATTATATTATTAAATTTATTTCATGCAAAAAATGCAGATCTTCACTAAAACGATCTTAACTTCCGATAATTAACGATTGAAAATAAATATAAATACTAGTTTTGGATATCTTTTTCTTACTCGTGTAAAGTGCACTATTTACAAAAATCGAATAAAGAAATCATAGCTTTTAAATGAATGGAGCTTATATTAGACCCTTCGTCTTAGTTTTTGTACGTTATAAGCTAGAAATTTCAAACATTCTACACCACTCTTCAATTTAGGATCATAAACATGAAAATTGAAATCCGCAGGCTGTTGTCGCACTGAAATCGATCTGTAATTCTGTATGCAGTCTATTCTCGCAGCAAGCAACCAAATGAGCAAAAATCACCTCAAAAATTCGATGATTCAACAAAAAAAAAAAAAAAATTGTCGCTCTAATATATATTTCGAACAAGTATGAAATGTATATTTATATATATCATAATAATGAATTTTGTAGTCTGAAATCCTTCAAATATAAGAGCTGTAGTTTGATAGATCCAACTGAAGATTTGTTAACAGCATATTACTTTAATTTTATTTATATTTACGTATTATTTTACGTGTATGAAAAGCACACCCTCCCGCAACATTTTTCAATAAAATGTAAAATAAATAATAAAAATAATGAGTGCATTCTATCAATTGAATTAATTATTTAAATAATACATTATGTATCTTACCATGAATTTGTATATACTTTACAGATTTTATTTAAAGCACGCTGAAATGTTCATACGATTCATCTTGTTTGTACATTCACAGCTCTCTGCAATTACTTACCTTAAATATTTTCCAGATTAATAATTTCCTATTCATTAGTTTAATGGCGCTTTCATATATAAGAAGTGCATTATAGAAATAAGAACTCAAACTTTAGTGCAAGAAAAAATAAAAACCTGTTGCTTACATTCAAAATCAAAATTTAACAATACATATTAGGTTTTACAGCTTTATATTTACCTGTCAATTGGTCCTAGCCGCCAATCTCAATGAGCGCATTGTATCAAGAAAAATAAAATTGACATTTTATTGCATTCTAAATCGTCTAGCTTCTGTTTCAATGAAGTGTAGATACTTAACTTATTGCTTAAATTACAACTCAAATAGTATAAACAAATAAACAAACAAAATTATAATATTGTATGTCTGGAATGTGTGAATAAATAAATATTAACAATTTAAATAAGATTTTATCTGGTTTTGGTTTTTATAAGCGTATAATCATTTAAATAAGTTTGTTAATTTGTTATCAGAGTCATAGACAAATTATATCGCAAATAATGATAAAATTATTTTATTCATTGCAATTCTAGTAACAATATTTTTATATGTCGGTGATATATGTTCGTGCGTATTGTGATGGTTTGTTTTGTATTATACAAATTGTATAGCACATAAAATCGTATCAAATATTTATTTTCTTTTCACTATTTTTATTTGCCAAGAAATTTAAGCGTGAACTGTACACAAATACATTATGACCACTTTTTGAATATTGGCGATATCTATTACGTCTGTCGTCTATGCTTAGTTAATACATGTATGTATAATTTAATTAGACCCATATTAAACTTGAGTTATTGTAAAAAAAAAATTCTACATTTGAAAGTACCTACTACCTACTATAAGATTGTTCATTATTTTTGTAACAAATATGCTTTATTAAATTATTAAGTTTTTTTTAGATATAATTCAATATTACTGCAATATAACTTAAACATTTAACATTTCATGGATTTTTCAAATGGTTGAGACAAGTGGCAATAATTAACCTGACATATAGATGCGTTTTCATAGGAAGGATTTTGAATCGAAAATCCCAATAAAATATAAAATATTTTTGCTCAATATCTTATTCCATCGTTATGCGGCCAATTTGAATGAGTATATTTCATCTGTTTATTCTTTATTGCAAATAAAGTCTGTAGACATTTTATGATAATTCACATAAATAATTGAAAAAGTCATTTTTTTTCCTGTACAATATATAAGATGACTGCTGCAAAAAATAGTGACGAATAAAAGGTGTGTATGTCAAATTGACCACTTTAATTTCTGTTCCAAATGCAGCTTTGAACAGAAACATCATCAATTATCGATTCCCATTTATTTTCGAAGACGAACAGTTTTGTGGAACATCATAACGCCTAAAATTCTCCCAAAAAAGTATTAGTGTAGAGTGTAGACATTTGAGGATATATTTCATCTCACTACAATTATTGTTAATTTTTTCTTTCAAACACGGCCTCGAAGAGTAAAAACATATATCATCGATCCCAACCTACATTAAAAGGCGAATATTTCTCCTATACATCAAACCACCCCCCCCCCCTAAAATGGTCCTAAAAAGTTTTTGTATAAAGCTATTTTGTTTTCGAGAATTGGAGATCAATTATTAGATCAATTTATAGAATTCGTATAAAATTCCAATCGTCTGTTATTAAAAGAAACCATCAGACTTTTTCAAACTAATTTAATTTAAATAAAATTACTTAATATAATCAACATTTTCAAATTTACATCGACTTATTTTCTTCTTATAAGATACAATTTCTTAGAGCAAAAAAAAACTGAAACCTGGAAATATTTATAATAAGGTAACGACATACTATCCAGATAATTCCAATTTTATTGGCTGAAACTGATCTACTTTACTTCATTTTTGAGAAAATAAAAATAAAATTGAAATAAATAAATTAATGATTTCTTAAGTATGTTTTTTTAAAATAATTAATTTTTTGTTCGTAGGATTCAATTATTTTTTCATTCAGAGTTCCGAGCACAAAATTCTGCGCCGATTGGTATGTCAATGACCTATGTCAGATCAGAAAATTATGAGAAAAACTGGAATGAATGAATCAATGCTTTTTATGCTTTTTATTTGTTTTGTCATTTGGTAACATTTTTATCAAAAATTAAGTAGTGTACCAATCCGTTGACAGCATGTTTTATAAGTATTTGGCAATTATAATCTTTATATCCTACAATAAAAAAAACTCAAAATATTAAGCCACGTGCACTACTTTTACTTTTAATTTATTTAATGACGTAATGTAATGTATGTATAATGTAAGCACATGTGACTAACATCTTTAATATTTATTTGATTAAATTGTTCAATTTAAAATTGAATCGCACTAAGTATTTATTTTATATTATGTACATAACGCGCAAATTTCAAGCAAATAACTTATAGAATAAATATTGGAATAAGTAGCGGAGGTAACTTTCATTTCTAGAGGAATGTTATTTAACGTACATTACGGTTTTTGTTTTACTAATTTATTGCTATAAATATAATTACTGATTATCAACAGTCTTGTTTTTTGACTGTCCAGATTTCCGGTTTCCTTATTTCCCTCGGAATACCATTAGATAAACCAACTTTCGGACTATTTAGTTGTCTGCTTATTACACATGTTGCTATTCCGCCAATAAGTCCAAGAAGTCCGAATGCAGCTAAAGGAACTAAATAATGAAATAATGTTAATACACCAATAAATGGCGCAGTCAGTAGCCATATTCGTGCCCAAACTATACAAGAGAATACGCAAATTTTTTGTTTAACTGCTGGTACCAATTCACCAGTAGATGCAACCAAAACGGTTTGAGAACAAGTGGTTGATGCCTTCGCAAACATTGCTGTAAACATTACTAAGGAGACGGTTACTGTTTCTGGAACTTTAATAAGAGCTCATTAATTGTTATTAACTGCATAATTTCTTATTAAATTTTATATTTTATTTAATAAGTATTAACTTACGTGTATCTGGAAAGAAAAATCCTACACATGACAATAGCCCAGAAAATATATTAAATAAACCTGTCCACAACCATTTATAATGGGTTTTCATGACAAAAAACCATGCGATTAATACTCCTAGTATCTCGAAACCGCCTTAATTTTAAAGTTGGAGTTCAAAATTTAATTTCAAAATATAATATTTCCTTAATGCGCTTTTAATATATTTTCATTTAAATTGAATTTTCATACCTGCAACAGCCGTATTCACAGATATATAATCTCGTCCAAATGCTCTAATATTCAAAAGCATTCCATTATAATTGGTAACATAAACAGCCCAAGCGGTGTGCAAAGCAATCATTGTTATAACTGATTTCGGACTATTCCATAATGACCACCATCCCATCGGCTTTGGTTCTTTTAAACTTAGTTCTACCTGTACTTGAATTCTGTATTCCAAATCATTTGGTATAACAGATTCTTTATTGTTTATTATAGCTGATTTAATGAGTAATGCTTTAGCTTCATCTACCAAACCATGTTTGATAAGCCATCGTGGTGAGTCTGGAATCCATGTCCATAAAATGATGTAAATTGATGTGGGCAATGATATTGCCATATAAAGTTGTGACCAACTATCAAAATAGTATGATAAAACTGGCAATAGAATCACACCGATACCCCAAAATGTTTCGAATAAGCATATTACAGATTTTCTGTATTTTCCACCGGTGATATCAGAAACTGAGTAATCGTGTAAATAGTAAATTTTAAATTTAAAAAACAGTAGCTTTAAAATTTTAGACAGTATAGAAAATAGAACATAGAGCGAAAGCTTGCAGATGCTTCAGGCTTCAACAAGAAATTTTTAAGCAACATCTAATATATTTTAATTATTTATGAGCTTAGCACAAATATTTTTAATTATTATGTATACATTAAATGAAGAATTTACGATCTTATTAATATTGACCAAAGCAGAAAAGTCTGAAATTTTCTTGTAAGAATAGTGAAGAAGTTTTTTTTTATAGAAACCATAAAAACTTTTTGTATTATTACTCACAAATCATTTGTCCAGCAGTGTACATTTGTGCACAACAAACAGCCGATAGATAACGAAAAAATATATGAAGATTGAATGTATTTACCAGACCAGTTAAACAACCACAAAATATTTGTGTGATCATTCCAAAAAGCATGATATTACGTGGGCTGAAACTAAATCACGAAATGAATTCATACATGTTTATTTAATTTTTATAATCTATAATATCGTTAATATTTATTTACATACAATTCCAAAAGTTGCGTTGCTAAAATACCACCAGTTAGCACACCAAAAAGATGCCAAAATTGTGTAACGGCAATCATAATTGTTCGTGAACATACCAAATCAAATTGTGTTACCAATGAATCATAAATTGAAATATGTTCAAATTCATCACAGGGAATTACACTGGCATTTCGTACCAAAATATTATTCCGAATCGTTTTATTTAAAAATAACTTAAAATAATTGGTTGTACTTGTATGCGTTCGAGCATCATCGTACACATTACAAAAATCAATGGATAATTTTTTATCTTCTTGCATCAGAATCGGATGTGATATTTTAATCCAATTTGTTATATTCTCTATTTTCAGATCATCAGGTGGTTTACAATAAAATTCACCTGGCTGAGCTATTGGTGCTGTAAATATAATGCATGCCATAAACCAGGCTGATGGTATTTTACATAAAAATATTAAAATGACAGTACGTAATTGCCATTTTCCCCAATCACCAGTTATTTCACTAGTTATATCTTTTTGAAATTCCATTATTTAAAAAAAAAAAAACGTCTAAAGCATTTAATTTGCCTAAATTCACTGACTTTTTTATTTTTTTTTTAAATAAACGAATATTTAAGTATACCGGTTTTAAAATCAGTTCATTCCTGAGCATTTATGTGCAAATTGTAACTAATTTTTTTCAACTTGTTTGTTTGTTATTTTCGTATATTTAAGCAATTAGATTACACTTTCACAACACATCGCATTTCGTATCCGACGATTGTTTATTGTATTTTGTTGGTACACACAGATTTTTCAAACTATATATTCACATACATTGATAATGTTGTCTACTTGCATTTTATATCGTATTTAAATTTAATATATCACAATTATCCAATATAATTCCAGTTCATATTGCGTTCAAATTATTGTTTTTCGATTTGTTCATATATTCTTTAAACATATTTCCTTTAAACATTTTCAAATTATCACTAAGTATAATAATAATAATAATTGAATTTAAACATATTTATTTATTTAGATAAATTATGAATTTCTGTGTCATTTTTAATCTTGACATTGATTGCGATGAGCGTATAAGACACGGCTGTTTATCTAAATAAAGAATGATTTATTTGTAGAAAGAATTGTTATCATACACATCGATGGCTTAATTCAAAAACGGTTAACCCACATTTATTTTTCGAAACTTGGTTTTTGATGAAAATGAGATCAGATAGTGTTATCCTGATGTTAACCGTTTTTGAAGTTAAGTCAACGACTTTTAAAATAGTTTATAATCGTATAAATAAAATTGTAATTCTCCAACAATATTTCAATTATACAAATCTTCCTGGCTATCTAAGTACAGGCCGAAGGATATTTCTTATTATTATAAGTGTGAGCAATATTTATTATGTATTTGCTGAAAAAAAGTTTGGCGCCATTTTATTCTGGTAATTTATTTATTCACTAATATGATTTTGTGTAATGTGATTTGTTATCAATAGAGTAATATTTGCCTTGTAAAACAGTTAGCACACAGAAACACAAAATAAAAACTAAAAGAAAAAAAACAAAAATTAATTAAAATTTCAAGCAATATTATTTAGTATACAAACAATTAAACAACAATTAAGCAAATTACGATATTTAAAATATACCTTATTTAAGTTAAATTGATTTGATTAACTTCTGATGAAATTATAAAATAAAATCTTTATTATATTCAGTTGATTAAACGCACAAAATATTAAGATAAAATTTATTACCATATTTATTCACGTTGAACAGTTAAATACTAAAAATGTTGGTTTAAATCGAACCATAACACCAAATAAATATCATTTAAATATTTTTGATAAATAACTCAGACACTTAATTAATATATGTTAATTGCACTAACTATATGATAAAGCAATTAAACTATGCTTTTGTCTATATTTTCTAAAAAAAAATTATAGACAATTTTTCACAAGAATCAAATTTTAATAAAAAAAAAAAAATATTTCGATTTTTATACGCGCACAATAATTAAAGTCACAACTCAGCAAAAAAAGAATCAATTTTAAAATGACGATAAATATTAGAAACATTATTTTTCATTCTTGTTTCTAGGTATGTATTGAGCTAAATGTAGTTTAGTAACGTATTGTGATGCTGATATGTATTACATATCTAACGTATAAATAACCTTCAACTGAGATTTTTTTTGGCGGAGAATACATTTTAATGTTGTATAATAAATTTATTATTAGTGTCATAATAGAGAAATTTTGTTTTATGGTTAATTATAGATTTCCAATGTCATGAATGCCGAGAAGAAATGCATACACATATATTTGTGTTTGCATGCAGAAATAAATATATTATGAGAATATAGATTAATGGTTATTGTTCTGTCAATGGGAACTTATAGTTTTAATGAATAAAGGCATTAATTTTTTAATAATTTAATTACAATCATCATAATAATATGAAATATGAACATATAAAAAGTTTCAAAATTTTGCCAATGTAAATAAATTATGAAATCATGCACCGTTATAAATTATTCTAAATTAAAAAAAAATTATTTCCTTTTCCTTGCGTAGAGTACGTAAAATTTGAAATTTAAAGGCACAGTAAAAGAAAACAAGCTACCAAACATGTAATTGGCACACTACTTCATTTTTGATTATATTATCTCAAGATTGTGCAGACGGATATTAATCATCGACCACTCGGTAGACGAAGAATCTGTTCTGCTTCAAAATATATAGGTATTGATTTTGATCCGATCACTTAATCCAGAGATAATCGAAAAAAGGTGATTTTTTGAAGGAGGTTGAACCACATTTTTGGATCTTACAAACCAAAAACCACTACAGATCAACTCCGCGTCTAACGGTAGGTCAATTACCCATATCCATCCTGTAGATTCTGAGAAAAACAAGGTCTTCTAATAAAAAACCAAATATATCGAATCCAATTACTTGTTTTTTTTTTTTTTTAATTTTATTGAATTAAGTATATGCGCACAACCAACGACTAATAATTAAAGCTCAAAAAATGTGTTAGTGACATTTAAATTAACTAAATAAATGTGGAATTTGGATTATATTCAATAATTTATACAGGCACATTAAACGAAAACTAGTTTGTTCTAACCGATTGACATTGAAATTTAGCGGTTTTCTTATTGTTATGGTCATCAAACCAAATTTTTTTTTTTTAATTTTTTCTTTTGGTCATCAAACCAATTTTAAGTTTTATAATTTTGTCATCAAACAACAACTTATATTTTCTTTGTTTTAATAAAAATGTTTTACCGTGAATAAAAATGAATAATTTTGTGTTAACCAACAAAATCTTAAGACTTTTATTGTGTGAATCGAAAGGAAGAAAAGTGAAGCCAACTATTAATAAAAATTAAGGTAAAGTTTGATAAGATATCGAATTTTTATCTCACATGGGATCTCAACCGGAATTAAAACAGACAAAACATAAAGTATTAAAGTATGAACGATATTAAACTTTTACATTACATAAATATATCTGTTTTGTTTGTAATTGGCTTGTAGACATAAATAAATAAATGAATAAGTTTTATTGTCCACACACAAAAATTTCGATATTATACATGCAGAACGCATTACAAATACACGGTTATAATCACAAAAAAATATATACTTACTGAATTAGTTATATGGTTAATATGCATACATGCTAATCTCCTAAGTTTAATAAACTATGCAGTAAATAATAGCGAACACTAAAAATCGTATTTGGCAAAATGCCATTTCTGGTTGAAATTTTCAGACAGATCAGCTGATTGAATTCAAACGGCAAGGTTAATTCGCATGTTTAGGAAATAAATTAATTTGTTTCTGGGTATTATATATTGTTTATATTTGAAAAGGTATTTCGGATAGACAGAGTCAATTTTCTTTATAATGAAACGGTTCTGTTCAAGTATAATATTGTTGGTGCATTTTTTAATTATAATTAATGCACAAAATGTAAATAAAACTTAATTCTCAAGTTCAGTTAATTAAAAGAAGAAAAAAAACTATTCAAGAAAATTGACCCAATTTATGCAGAAGCACACAGGACCGTAATCAGCGCAGAATCATAGAGCTGGCTAAACCTCGAATATTTGATAATAATAATTTATAAATATATCTGATTGAAATTAGTCGTGGAGCACGACTTGTAATCGTTAAGAAAATAATTTGCTCGTGCCAAACTTAATTTGAATTATAAAGATCTAAAAAAGCACAAAAAGACTACCTACTATTCATACACTTACACATAAGATGCGAAATAAAAACCGCGCTTTATGTAAATAGTATTTTGGAAAACTTGTTAAAGAGAGGTACTATTTGCTTTTCCTCACGAGCCTATTAGTAGACAAGGCACTGCGAGAGCACAGAATGAACGCATAAGACATATATGAACTTTATAATTTTATCATGTATTATTAATTTATTAAAATGTAATTGCCAGTGGTGAATTAGGATTTCTTACAAATACATATATTTATTTCTAAATAATTAATAGTTCATAATAATGCAATTCATTTAAACTTTATTGAATTCATATCATATGTTTAACTGAAAAAATAATTTGAAAATTAAAATCAGTTTGATTTATCAAATTTGTATGAGTACCAAAACTTTTGCACATTTTGAAGTAAATAATTAAAAAAAAAACTCAACAATCAAATTAATTGCAAATACAGTTTATTTATTAGTTTTTTTCTGGAATTGAAATGGTTAAATTTAATATTTTTCTCTCGATTTTTCTACATTGGAAGCGATAAGTACTCGTATCTACTAAAACTGTAAATTCCGTTCGATTTTTTTTATTTTTTTATTTTTGTCTATATGTAAGTTTCCACAGTAAAATATTTTTTTAAAAAAATATATTATTTTTAATACGATTTACGTTTTATTGAATTATATTAAATATTTAAAATGATGGAACTCATCACTTCAACACAAAATTTATTCAAATACTAAATTTATTTCCAGTTTTCATAACCATTCAAAAGAATTAAACATTTTCATGACAATTTTTATTTACGTAAGCATAACAATAAATTATTATTAATAATATACGATGATCAATTGATTTTAATTAATTTGTATCTGCAGTTTTTATAAGTTAATTCTTATTCATATCATATAATGTTTTATTTCTTATGTCGACGACTTAATTACACTAGGGCGCTGTTCATATATTACGTAACGCGGGGGGGAGGGGGAGTCTGGTGAAATGTTACGCTTCCTATGAAAGGAAAAAAAATTCATATAAATTTTTTTACTATGGGAGGGGGGTGTAAAACAGACCAAAATCGCATAGCGTAATATATGAACAGCGCCTAGGACCTGTCTACATTTCTTTGGCAAGCGATTTTGCCACTTGCGCACTATATGCAATAAGGATCTAAATCGCTTAGCAATGAAATGAAGATAGGCCGTATTAACAATTAAACCATCGATATATCATTTTTTGGTACTCTACTGGTCTTTGTTATGTATGAAATAAATTTTGCGACGTCACTAACAGAAATAAAAATGATAAGTGCTAATTGTAAAATGAATTAGCTTTAATCAACGCTACAAACTTTATTATATTTAACACTTAACGATATTTGAATATATTTATTATTATTAATTGAATGCGTAGGTTATTGCTCATTTATTAACTTATCATTTTTTAATTAACAATAAAGGTGGTTATTTATTTTGATGATATTTGAGTTGGTTAATTAGTTAATTGGTTTTAATTATCTGGAAGGAATTAAAATTATTAACTTTTATTATTTGTATATGTCTCATGTTTGTAACTATTTCCTTCTATATTTCTATATTTCTATATTTTATCATTCATTAGAAGAAGAAAAATATTAAAATTAATTGTGGTTGATCGTGATACATTGGGTAAGTATAAATTTATGGTAAAACAATAACTGCTTGAATTGTATACCAATTACTCATCAGAATAGAAAATATATTTTCTTAAATGTGAATACATATTAAAAAATTAAAAATAATTTTTTCTCTTAGCCAATTTATCCATCTAACAAAAAGTTCATTTATGCAGCCTTTGTACAAGAAACTTATAATATATAAATAAAATTCAAGCTTTATCAATTGAATAAAGCTTTTACTACAAAACAAATAACTATAGCTTTCCCTAGTTTAATAAAATAAAATTAACTTTGAATATCGAAAGTATATTATTTGTTTAGGAAAGAATTGAGCAGGGTTGGGTAAATACTTTTAATTGTATTTAATTTTAAACTGCAATATATAAATAGTTCAGTGAAAATAATATTTGAATAAATACACTTCAAAACTTTTTTTTTCTTTTATTAAAGTTAAGAAGGGTGACAATATTACCTATGTATCTACAATAAAAACTATATAAACGGACTAACCTTGGTTACAAGAAAATCGGATTCCTTATTGGAACGTTCAGGGAGTAGGACACTAGACGGCAGGGGTTAAGTGGTATCTCTTGAAAAAATGCAAGTTCTAATTCCAAAAATAGTAATTCTGGTTCAAAAACTGGTAGCTCTAAAAATCCCTAAAAATCGCAATTCTAAATCGATAAAAATTGGTAGCTCTATAATGTATCGAATTAAGAGAATAATCGCTATAAATAATCATTTTTAATGGTAGTAATATTTATATATAAGAAAATATTTCATTGTCGTGAATATAATTAATTGATGCGCCGCTCATGAAAAAAAAATCATAATATTCACGGCAATGAAATATTTTCGAATTAGATTACTGAGTTTAAACCATAAATGGATGATGTCTGAAGTATCCAAAGGACACAATATCAGAAGAAGATGATTATTGTTAAACGAATTAATGCCTCGCTATAACTAAGTACTTTGTAAAAGATACAACCCTTGGTATGTTTGGTGTAAATGTTACAAATATACAGATGGTCGACCAATTTTACTGATGAAAAGCAAGAAATCCGTATAATATTGCATTAAAGCATTAATTTCGGTGAACAATATAAATAATTTATTTAATTTGGGAAGTTTATATTAATATTTTATTTGAATCTAGCGAAGAAGTTTTACAGGTTTTCTTTATATTTTTTTTAAAAAAATACCCTATTACATATTGTTAAAAGACGTTAAAATTTTCAGGTCATTGGAGTTATAAAAAGAAAAACCCAAATGCTAGTAGTTTTTAAAAATTCTAATTTATCACAAGAAAAAACATATATTTCTATTAATTCAAAATCACAAAAGAAATAATATAACATTTTTCGAATTCAATGTGGTTGCTCGACGTTATATGATTTTCTAGAAAATCTCCTAAACCACCATTGAGATTTTTTTGCACCGGCTATAACATTTTGAATATTTTCAAGTTTTTGATTTTTCTTATGATTTTTATGATGACTGTGATTAACGATACTTGTTAAAATTCCTCCAATAACAATTAATGTTGCAAAAACCGTCAACGGAAGCACTGTGTCATATGTTTTTAAAACAAATATAAATGGAGCCCATAAAAACCATGCTCGAGCCCATACAACAGCTGAAAACATTAAAGTTTTCTTTTTTTCCATGGCCACTAAATCTGCGGTGCAAGTCGTTAAGATTGAAAGACCTGTTGAGGTTGCCATTTTTATTGCCATTGATGGTATCATTTCTAACGCAACAACATGAGTTTCTTTTACTGCAAAATAAAGTTAAATTTATAATCGTATTTTACAAAAATTTTAAGCAACTTACAAGTGTCAGGAATAAACCATGTGAAATATGCCAAAAAACCAGCTGAAATACTAAACAGACCCGACCAAAGCCATCGTCGTCTTGTATATAATATCAAATACATTCCAATAAAGACACCAAATATTTCGCTAATACCTATTAATTTAAATATATATATGTATTTATCTCAAAAAGATATATTTGGTACGCATTAAATTACCTATTACTACTGTATTTATTTGGAGATGATCCCGACCAAAGGCTCGTATATTCAAAACCACTGAGTTAAAAAGTAATATGTAAACGCACCAAGCATAATGAACAGCAAATAAATATCTTTTTCTTGGATTTCCATCCCATATTGAGCACCAACTTGCCTGCGGGGGTTCCGCCTTGCTGCAAAATAAAAATTTAAATCAGATTATTCATTAAAAAAAAAAAAAAATCAAACATTAGAATTAAAATTAAAATTAAACATTTTGCTAATTCTTAAAATATCTGTTGGTTATGTTTTTTTTTGAATATAAAAATAATATTTTATGATAATTTTTATATTAGTTTATTCATCTTACACAGCGGCTGCTTGTTGTTTAAGCAAATCATCAATATTATCCGGTATTTTTATTTTATTCTTTGTTCCACCGGCAATAATTATATCTTTACACTCTTCAATTCTACCAAAACGTAACATCCACCGAGGTGAGTCAGGAATCCATCTATTATTTTTAAATTACAAATTTATTGTTTCTGTTTCAAATTTCGAAAAATTTGCAACTATCTATTATTAAATGTGTTACCTGTACAAAAAAACTAAAGCAATTGTTGGCGTTGAAATTCCAATATATAACTGGGACCAATTAACAATAAATAATGAAAAAACAGGTAAAATAATTAATCCAATTGACCAAAATAATTCAAAAACGATTGATACAATAATTTTCGCTCTACCACCAGTTATATCGGCCACTAAAAATATTTAAAACTCTAATAAATTTGTAATTTGACAAAAATTAAATTGTTTAAATGAAAATCACTAACTAATCATTTGGCCAGATGTGTACATTAATGCACAAGAACATGCTGATAAACATCTAAAAAATACATGCAATTCATAAATTTTTATTAATCCAGTTAAATTTCCACAAACAATTTGCATTATCATTCCGATCACCATCACAATTCTGGGACTTAAACTATTTGGTAAACACAAATTATTAATATCCAGTTTTTCTGTTTGATTTTTAAATAATAAATACATACTATTTAAGCATCACATATGCAACGATGCCACCAAGCAATAAACCAAATATATGAAAACATTGTGTCAATGGTAAAAGTAATTCTCTTCTACATACTAAACTATATTCTGCTACTAATGAACGATATTCTGTATTAAATTCAAATTGATCACAACGAATTTTCGTGAAATTTTTCAATGGCATCGCACTGCTATTACTTCCAAGATATTTTAATGGATTTTCAGCAATCTCTCGAAACACATAACAATAATCTGTACGAGCATGATTTTCTCTATCGATTTTAATCGGATGGGCGATTTTAATCCATTCTGATTTATATTCGGCGGGTAAAATATCCGGTGGTTTACACCAATAATCACCAGGATTTGGTGCTGGAGCTGTAAATATAACCACGGCCATAAACCATGATGTTGGTATTTTACATAAAAATATTATTAACATCGTTCTTAATTGCCATTTGCCAAAATTTCCGATTGTTTGACCAATTACATCCACCATTTTACTAAATTTTAAAACTATATATATTTTTTTTAACTTATATTGTTTAATTTAAAAAAACACAAACTTATTTATAAACAAAACTATGAATTTGTGAACAGCGAGAAAAAATCCTGTTAAAGTCCTATTTTTCGTACTTTGCGTTGAAACGAATATAAAAATACTGAATATTTTTCAGTGAAATCTGGTCCAGTATATCATATTGATGCTTATATATTTGTTTAACATTTGCTATTTGTTATTTGTAATTATTATTATTATATCGACGATCGACAATCAAAAGGTATGGGAATGAATATTGCCATTTGCTAATTATGAATATTTTAATGTCGCAATGTTTGTTCAAGTAGAATAATTTGGTTTTTACATTGTACGTACATAAAAAAAAAATAAGTTAGTATTATGAATAAGATCCAAAAAGCATAATAAGTAAAAGTATACACAGATTGTAATTGACATTGAATATTTAAAAAAAAAAATATTTTCTTCAATGTACATCGGAATAAATTTATATTAGTTTTGTAATCGACATTTTTATTGTTTGCATTTTCCGAAACTGACCTAACATAACATTAACTAAATTTATTATAAAATTTGAAAATACAAAATAAAAATATAATTGTAACAATAATATTTCATTAAAGAAGATTAATTGCCCTCATTTATTTATGAGACTATTAGAATCAAAAGACGTTTATTTCATTTGCGTTGGCAGGCGATTTTGATCCTAATTGTATAGAGCGATATGGTACAAAATCGCTTGTCAGTGCAAATAGAATAAACGTCTTTTGATTCTAATAGTCTCATATCGGGATGTTAAGTATGCAGATATATTCTATTCAATTTAAATGGAACTGAAAGCAATTTTAAATAATCATCTATGTGTAATTAGGCTAATTAACATCACTAAAATATTATTAGCATAATATTTAATATAGCGAAAACGTTAATAAAAAAAAAAAAAAAATTATACGTAGTAAAAATTGTTTAAAGCAATACGCACTTCAACAATGTATTTTCAGTGGTTAAAATTGAAATTACAGAAAAATTGTTCATTAATTTTATTATCCAAATATTATCACTACGATTTAAGAATTGATTATCGATTCGAAACCCTACCAACAATTTAACATTCACAAACAAATCATAGTTTTTTTAGCACTTTCCATATTTTTTTCTTTTTTTTTTTTTTAGACACTTATTTCAGATGCGTTATTTCTGATGGCATATTGGAAACTGAGGATCAACGAATTTTTTTTTTGTGGCAAGAATTTAAATTTGCTTTCTTTAGTTTATAATATTGTCATATAAAATTATAAAAACGGTCAATATTTACTAAATAGAAACTATATTTTATATAATTTTTTTTTTTTTTTTTCAAATAATAATCACAATGGACAATGAACAATGAACATTTTTGTCCAGATGAAAAAATATATGTGAAATAATACAGAATAAAATATACGAAGAATATTAAAAATTCTTTTAAAATGTTAATGCGATATTTTATTTGATGTTGCTTATCATCCAAATATTTTTCATGAATATTCAATTTTTTTGAATTCTTGTTCAACATAAACAATTGAATGAATTTTTAATATCTATTTAGATATATTTTTAAATTTTATCACACTTAAGCATATTTTAATTTATATTTTTTTTTCATATTTTTTATTTATTTTTTTTTATTTTTCGTTTCATTTAAAATGTAACAATGTACTCAAGAGTTTGTTGTTGCGTTATCACAACAATTAAAATTTTTATTTAATTTTTTTTATTTACTTCTTAGTCAGAATTCAAAACAATTATCTCCTTTTCAATATATAATTAATAATATTTTAAATATTTTGGTTTTATGTGTTTTTAAGTGGAAGTACTTAAAAATTGAATTAATATGAGATTAATCGATAAATCAACTGATTGGAATTTTATACATTTTTTCAGGACATAAATTTAAAATTTTGCGGATTTTAATATACGAGTATATATACTGAATTTCCAATATGCCAGGCACCTTTGGGAAGGGTAAATATATTTTCCCCATAAATTCGGATATTTTCTTCATAAATCTGATATTCTTCCCATAAACTTTGTTACCTTCCTCAAAAATGGGAAAAACATCCGATTTATGGGAATAATATCCGATTTATGGGATAAATATCCAAAAGTTATGGGAAAAATATCCGATTTATGGGTAAATTATCCGAATTTATCGTAGTCCCTTTGGGAAAACAAGCTTATTCGAATGCGTACAGCGGTAGCTAACGGCTTGGAAGGGGAGTGTTCGCTGTGTGAAATTCTTATAGAAATTAACCAACTATTCGGTATTTTAATGGATTGTGATCACCTATTTCACATTATATTGTACAATTAATTAATAATATTACGCTAAAATAGAAAAAAAGGCCCAAGAAAGCGAAATTCAGCTGCAATTGAAAAACAAAAAAATTGTAATAAGCATGAAATAAGTTAAAAAAATAATAATAATTTTAATTTTTGATATATTTTTTTTTATAAAAATTATTTGATCCGCAATGACAAAGAAAAAATAATTAACTTGTGAGAGGATATTTATTTTTATTTGCGAGCAAAGCAAATATCCTAGGGAAAGCGAACATTCAGCTAGTATGTAATGCATACATAGCCCATAAATGTATTTTGTAATTTTTTTTACATTAATCATTTCTGTGTAATTTAAAAAGAGTGTTTAAAAAGAATGTTTCAATCGAAATGCACTTCATCATCAATTGTGATATTTACTGAAACCGTTTATAATAAAATATTCATAAATACGATTCGATTGTCTTTATAAGTTATAATTTCTACGCTGGTTGGTAAATAATAAATGATAAATTTAAAATTTAAAAACTTGAATGCTTTTCTTTGTATAACTGATTCAGAAAAAATGCATGCAAATGCATATAGCATTATTGAATGAGACACTGACACTGTGAGAGTGCACTGACTCAATGAATTAGATAATGATATATAATATTTAAAATATATCTAAGTATTTCTGTTTAGCTGAATAATAAAATATTTCATTAGAAAAGGTAGCGTGCAGTTGATTCATATTTTTCGAAGCTCCCTTTTTTGGACTGACCCAGTTTTATCTTTTTTAACTACATCACAGAAAAAAATCCAAATTATGTTGACACATCAATATTGAAATATCATCGGATAAATTTAAAGAAATAATTTGTGAATGCGATTGGTTTTTTGAAATTCTACTGCATAACTGCATTAAAAACAAAGATTACGATTAAGAAAATCGTCAAATCAATAGACATATTGGCATTTTATATAATATAATTGTTCTATGGTTATAATAAAATACAATTTCATGGAAATATAATTAGTATAAAAATTATTTATAAATTTATTTGGGCATTACACGCATGGTCAGCTGAATATTGTCTCTGCATAAATACTTACGTATACCAACAATTACAATATTAGTAAATTTCATTCTTATTTATTGGTAATTAATTCTTAGTCATAATACTATATTTATTTATAGGTATAAATGATGATAACAATAATATTTAAATTTATTAACATATTTATTATAATGAAAGTATTACATTGTATTCTATATACATTTTATTAGAATATTTTGATATTATGGTCAATATATATATAATATAATATTGCGTACGGTCATCATTAACATTTGTTTTTTTAATCACCACAATGATATCCTCTATATTAAACGACATTGCATTGTCAATATTTGGAAAATATAACTGACTAAATTTTGTACAATTATTTTAAGAATATCTAGATCTACACGTGATGTTACTAAAGACTGGAACTTGTGCATAAAGTTAATAGAAAAGAATAAGGAGAAACCGTGGTTTATCACACCAAAAAAAAAATATTCTTAACTTTCCTGACTATTGAAACCAGTTGTAGGAAATATGTAGATACATAAAACTTAGATTGTTATCTATTGGAAAAAATTATCTTATCTGCATTCATTTTTATTTTATCTTAATTAATCATCTAGACACTTTAATTTTCTTTAATTAATATTCAAATACATTTAATTTTTACAAATTGAGTTTAATTGTGAATGTTTTTATACTCTCTTCCTATTTGCATTATTATGCAGAATCTTCATTTCGACGTACTCTGTATGTCAACGTACATATTTCATTTTATATTACAAATTATAATGAAATGTAATTTTTAATAGTTATATAAGCACTTAGGATTATCTCTTAGAAAAATCTTACCCTCTGAGTAACTCCTAGAACTTTAACGTGGAAAAAAGCGAAAGATGCAGTTACAATCTAAATAGAACTTTAACGTGGCAAGAAAAATTAAGGGCGTCAGAAGTTTGTTGAATTTTTATGTTGTGGAAACTTATTCGAAATACTATAGTTTCTAAATACAGAAAAGACTTTATATGGCTATGCCACGTAGACTATAATTTAATAAGAATTCTTGATAAATTCTAAAAGAAAGTAAATCCGTGTAAAATGTATGTGCTGACTTGACTGACTGATTTCTTTTTTGTGTCACCTCATCAAATCCGGATAATAAATAAATATGCGATCTCTCTTGTATTTTGTTTGTATATTTTTTTTTTATTTTCAGATTTATTTGCAAAAAAATAAGTTAAAAACAAATCAATTAGGCCATTTACAAGGTAAACCTAAAATAATATTCATAATATCAGAAATATGTATAAATTAAGAAATTCCACGTGCGATATTTACTTATTTATTTATATCGGCTGTATTAACGATTCATATGCAAATTTTCTATCATATCAGACAGAAAACATCTATTTGTCTATTACACACAATACTTATGATTTATAATGATGTCGTGCTCAATTAATAATTTACCAATATTTATTATGTACACAAAATATCACATTATTCAATAAAATTTGGATATCGTATTTTATATAAATAATCATAATTTGGCGGTGTTCTTTCATATAATTGTACAAAAAAAAAAAATGAAATTAAATGAAATAATTATTTACGCAAACGTAATTATTATAATAATATGATAATTTCATATCTATATTTAAATAATGTCCGTTATTCCAATTTATTATTAACTAAAATACGAGTATATTTTAAATTGATCACAAGAATTATGACGGACGTCATAAATCAGTAAGTAGTTATGCGCATCACACGACTAAAGAGAGTTCATTTAACCGTAGTTTTTTGATAGATGTATTTTTATATGTGTTTAAAAAACTATTTCGTGTTTTTACACAATTATGATTACAAGATGATTGATGATAACAGAATAAAAAAAACTTTAAATCAAGTCCGAAGCGTTTTTGCGGTAGATTATTATCTATGCTAATTAGTATACATTGAGGACATTCATGCAACAACTATACATCAAGTGCAATATTATTGCAATAAAATCTTTAGTATAAGTATTAAGAAATGTGCGAATATCTCTAATTACAAAAGAAACATTTTGAACAATTATGTTCGGTGGCAGTTATTCTATCGTGAAGCTGATGGATTACATTAAGTAATCCGAAACAAAAAAAAAAATTAAAACAAAATCAATGTCGTTGATTGAATTAAATTTTAACTTATTGAAATTTGTCCAAACTAATCTTGAATACGCATACTAATTATATTAATAATAATAATATACATTTAATATAAAATACAATTAGGAAACGGCCGAAAAAAATTACATCAGAGCGTCAAGATAATTTCCAGCTCCGTCTCCATAACCGCTACCGAATTTTAAATTACCTAATGTTTAAATTTAGAAAATAGTATTATTTTCCTTCATTTTGTTAAGATAATTTATTGTATCTCACCTTATCCACTTGAATTTGCGCAACTAAGAGCCATTTTTTCAATTAAGATAAAAACTTAGTTTAGCTTAAACTTAGTTTAAATGTAAGTTTAACTTGATATAATTTTTTCAATCGAGTTTAAACTTGGTTTTATATGCATACAATTTTTTTTAAACTAAGTTCAACAACGCCCTACGTTGAGAATTTAAAGTAAAACTCAGTTCACGTTAAACCTTGATTGAAAAAATTACTACCTAAAACTGTCACAAAATATATTTTATAGCTATATAGCTTCTTCTTTAATCTATGATAAAATTAAGAAATTGGTTCTAATAAGTAAACCGTCATCGAAAATATTAATAAAAAAACAAAGAAACGAAAACGAAAACAAACAAACAACCCATTGTCTTTTTTTATATATAATTTCATTCTAATTTTATTTCATTTTAATTTAATTCTTTAATTATAATTTATGATAGTTCTTGTTCATGTATAAATAATTTAATACAGCGTACATAATTTTATACAAACTTATATTTTAATTTTAATTGTTATCATTTATAAAATGTCTCTATATGATTGATTTTTTTTTTTTTTTTACAAAGAAAAAAAAATGATTTGAAATAAATAATAATTATACAATTTTTTTTTTTACACATTTACTTAAAATATATTTATAGTTTTATGAATTTATTGGGCTACATATGAAAATTGAATGGAATTTATTATTTTAGTTTTATATATTTACTTAAATATATCAATTTCTACAATTGATGCTTAAGAATAACTTTCATTTTTTTTTTAGTTAATTTTTTTTTTAATTTTTAATTAATATTATTAACTATATTTATAATTATTAATTTATTATAATTATTTGAAGAGACTAGAAAATATTAAGGACAAAGTATATTTAATATTAATTACCTTTTAAAAAACTAATAATTTATTTAAATTCATTTATTGATATAAATGACTGTAAATATTTCTTTTACGGTAAATATTTTAAATAATTCCATAAAATTTAGTTGATTTAATTTATTTTTTCTAGACGTCATATTTATAGCACACGTCTTCAGACAAATCAAAGTTTGGATTTTATTCTATTTTCTTTTTTTTTTATTTTCTTTCACGCTGAGGTTTTAAAATACTCCTTCAGTCCTCAGCATTGATATTTTTTACATAAAATATTTGTGTTCATCGATTTAAAGATGGGCCCATTAATTTTATTTTCGAAAAAAACTATAATTCTGTTTGTCAAAAGTGACTCACCAGTAATGCGAAATTTGACTAATTATCATTATTGTAAGAAGACATAAAATATGTCTCCTATAATTGCAGGAATTAAAGACTTATATTGCGAATGCTGCTGTCAGTAATAAATAATATTCAATCAAATACCAGTAATTTAAGTTTTTTTTTTAAATTAATATATAAAACATAGCATAATCAACGGCGTTATTATTTTTGCATTTTGTTATTCATAAAAAAAAGACGTATAAAAAATTATACAAAAACTGTTTGTTTAAAATTTATACGTTGTTGACGAAAGTTATAAAAAAATTTGATAGAAAAGTTTTATCACAGAAAAATAATAATAATAAAATTAAACATAAAGTAGGTTATCATTCTATACATAATATTTATACATAATTTAGCTTTGATTTCAGCAAATTGTTCTTAATTTTAACTTTAATGCTTATTTATTTAATAAACAAGCAAGCCTAATTTTTTTTGTCTTTATTTTTTTTTTGATATTTTTTGCTCATAAAAGTTGATTGCACGATTATACAATGTATGGAAAGAAACAAGCGCAATCATCTTTTTATAAAATACAAATACTTATAATTACATATTTAATAAAAGTAAAATAATCAAATTGTTAAAATAAAAATTACTTATAAAAATTGCACACACAAAATACTTGTTCGGTTATTTTGAAAATTATGTAAATATTGTTTTTTTTTTTTGCTTTATTTTCGTACCATATTTTTGTTTTGCTTTGATTTTTTTTTATTTATTGATTTAATAGTGTGTTTGTCACCTCAGAGAAGGACAACAAAGGACTCCCGTCCGGGTGATCGGTGTACGAGAGGGATGGGTATGCGAGAGCTGCGTGAGCTGTGATATTGGAGATATGGTGCCGTGTTGATGGTGATGATGATGTTCCATGTAACCGTTGCTGCGCGATAGACAATGTGATTGGGTGGTGTCGCCCAATGATGACCTGTTTTAATTATAATATTAAATATAAAATGATAAATGGTCATCAGTTTAAGCTTTCATATAAATGTGATATAAAATGGGAATCTAATTCATTAATATTTAAACTACATAAATCTAAGATAATGAATTAAATGTTTTACATATAAGCGTGTCTATGGGACTACAAATTATTTTATGTTTATGCTTATGATTATATGACTATGAAATGTTTAACAAAGCCAAATATATATAATTTTTTTATTTCCATCAAAATATTAAATGCAAAAATAAAACATTTTTCGAGAAACTAAAAAAAAAATAGACACTCACTGAGTGCTTGCGTGCTGAGGGGCATGGTGATAAGTGAAATACTGGTATTGCGAGTATGCAGGACTCCATACCTCGCAGCTGCCAACGGTTTGATGTTGATTGGTTGCTTGTAAAACACTTTGATGATTTTGTGGTGAATGATGAAGTGTTTGATCTGGTGACACAATATGTCCAGAATGATGCGACAAATGTGGTGACTGGGAGACTTGTGCATACATGGAAGTTGTATCGACACCAGAATCTTGGTGCGGATGAATTTGGTAGACTTGAACTCCACTGATTGGATTCTCTTTACTATTTTCATTCCATTTTAGGTGGGAATTTTGATGATCTTCAATAACTGGTGACATAACTATATGGTTTGAGAGTTTCATATGATGTGTATCGGAGTACATTCCATTTGATGTTGGTGTTGTGGTTGGAGAACGATTTGAAGGTGGATTACTATTCGATGCTGCTCCCCACATTAAAACTGTTTGACGTTCGTAATGTTCTGGTGGTGAATGTTCAATTTTTGGTGTAACCGATAGCACACTGTTATTGCTTCCGTTACTAACATTTGGATTGGAAGAATTTGTGGCATTGCCACTGGATACTGGATTATTACTTGCACTACTATTAGAAACGGGATTTAAAGCGTTTGTGCTATTTACAGGTGATGGTCCACCAGATGAACATGAAACAACATCCATAACGGGTGGTGATGGTTTTGGTGTTTTTAAAGTGGGCTGAATTATCTGCATAAATAAAATAATAATCATATAAAGAAAACAGTTAAATAAGAACTAGGTCAATTACATCAAAACCACGGTACCTGAGAAGGTCCTGTTGGACTGCCATAACCAGAATACATACTGCGACTAGTTACATCATGACCTGAATAATATTTCCCGCTTTCTTGCCATTTCTCTTCTTTGGTCGGTATGCCATAGCCATCGTATGATAAGAAACCATTTGTTACATAAGATGACGGTGCAGGAGAATGATGATATTCGGGATAATATCCACTAACGCCTTGTAAGCGATATTGATGAAATAAATTGTCTGTGACTGGGTAGAAATTTGAGGAATGTACAGATGGAGTCATGTAAAGATTGTCTGCCGTTGGTGCGTACGGTGACGTAGTATACATTGGATTAAGATTTGAATATGCAGCGGCTACAGCAGCTGCAGGATCTGGAATATATTCAACTACAGGTGCTGGTGGAGTTACCTAAAATAATTTGAATAAATTTATATTTTGATGATTTTGTATTCTAGTTTTTAGAAAATTTACTTGTCCTAGAGAAGGTTGTTGCTGTTGCAATTTACGTTTTGAACGACAAGTTGAAAGAAAATCACGCAATTGGGTTTTATAACGTCGTGTTGTCCGTTGAGGTGTTACTGGTGGGGGTAATGAACTGGGAGAACCAGTTGGAGGTATAACCAATTGATCAGCTTCCGAAAAATAGGTCGACGCTAATCCAGTATCTAAATAACTAACCTGTAATTAAAGGTTTAATGTTAATACCAGAATTTCTTGTTTTGAGCCGTGGTATTCTAGAACATACTTTGAAATCCATTGTTCGCTTTCCTAATAAATCTCTACCTTCTTCGTCCATAAGCTGTCGATGTGTGCTTATTACAAAGTCCGGCTTTGAATTTTTATATACTAGTCGCGAACTTGTTTGCAGCCATTGCCAATCTGAATCCTTTTTCTGATATCGATAAGCGATCATTCCTGATGCACCCGTTTTAAGAACTAAAAAGAAAAAAAAGAAAAATTAAGTATGAGCAATACTTTCTTACGATTACAGTAAATGAAAAATGTGCTGCTTACGTTCTTGATGTGCACTAGCAACATACGCTAAATCTTCAAAATGTACTAAATCATAGCCACCCATACTCGCTAATTCCGTATCCGAATAACCTAATACTAACTTTCCACGTTGGTCCATTGACACTAACGACAAATCCAATTTATGCTTAGATTTAAACATATTTTCTTTTTGAGGTATTTCTAGCAGACTTGGAGGACCAAATGGTGTACAATAAGCAAATAGCGCAAGAGGAGGTTCTTCGGTTTTTCGATTTTGTCCATGCAAAATTTTGACACGTCCTCGAATGTCCAGTCGCAAAAAACCCGATGTATTATCCAGCAAACATCGAAACCGAACCGTAAAACTTCTTTCCAAATATGTTGTTTTATCAGGAGCTAGCGCTTCAGATAATGGCATTCCTGCTAAATCAGCTGGAAGAAATGAATTCCATAGCAATTGTCTTTGAAGTTCTTCACGATCTTCAGAATGGACTAGTTCGTAAACTGATTGATGAACAATATCAGACTAGAAAATAATAAATTATTAAGTTGTTAAAAGTTGTGCAAATTAAACTTAACTCTTTTTTTTTCTTTTTTCTCAAAATAGTTACGAACATAAACTTAACAATTATGTGTAAGCAGGGGGCATATTATTTGCTTATTTTTCGATAACTATAATACTCCCAACTGCGGTTGAAGCAATAAATTATGTGCAATCACTACACAGCGCCATGCATACGATGGTACGCCTTAGTTTTTATTATTTTTTATTTATTGAAAACACCGAAGAATGGGTTTAAGAAAAAAACATCTAACAAGCATATTTTGTTAAGTATTTATTCTATTTCGTATTGAGTTAATATGTGATGTGCATTTCTTTAAAATTGAATATTTCAAGTAAATGAAAGATAACTTTAACTTTACTATTTTTGCTCACAGATAATTAAATTAATATTAGGGAATATAATATTTTTATCATAAATTTATTATCGAATCATTTTATATAACTCAATATTAATCTTCTTTCTTTATGTTTATAGTTCTTAATCTGAAATTTTGCAATCATTTATTCATAACTGAACAAATTGAGATATAAATTTTATATGTGGCTCGACTGAATGATCATTAAACCAATTTAAAATAAAAACATTTTCAATCATCCTCCTTTCTTGTTCAATACTACAATTAAATTTTTTGAACGACTTAACCGAAAGAGTTAATTGATTTAGAATCATTATCCGGTGTTTTATGATGCCAACAGCATTGGAAATTATAAATAGATAAGTTTCAGTTTCTAATTAACATTTTTATAACAATTATTTACAAAATTTAATATTAAGATAACTTTCTAAATCAAAAATTTGCTGATTGGCATAATTTTCTTGTTTCATTAAAACAGTAAAACAGTAAAATGGGATTAACTGGAATGAATGGCCAGATTAAACTGATAGCTAAATTGATATTTTGAAAATCTTGTTATTTAAAAACCATTACAAAGAAAGGTAACGAAGAGATTATTCATAATTTACTTATTATAAATGACCAACGCCCAATTACATTTTTTCATTTAATTTTACATTTCTAATTTAAATTTTCAAAGCAAAAAAAAAAAAAAAGAGTCAATTGCGTACGGGGGTTTCCAGTTCAATATTAATTATTTCCATCTGAATATAAGTATTAAAATCACGATTAAGAAATATAAAAATTACTGATAATTTTGTATCATGAATCATACATTTTAAAGATGTACAACATTATACACAATCGAATGAACTTTAAAATTATTAATAAAATTTTCTCTCAATGAAATGAATACAAAATAAAATATATTATTTTTATAACGCACTAAATCATTGATCACTGATTTATTGATGAATCTTTTCGCCAATACAACGGCCAATGGTAGTTTTTGTATACAAATATTAAAGAAGATTATCTACAATACTAACAAACAGACAAATAAATTGAAACTTTTAATTTGCAAAATGCGAACATGTGGATTAATTATTTGTATATTTAAACCATTAAAACGTTGTGAAACCACATTTAATATATTATGCTATACTTATATATTTTTAATATTGAAGAAATGTGTTCAGTTCATGTTAGCGTGAATTATGTTTAATCAAAGTGTTTTTTTTTTTTTTAATAAATATGTTAAATTTCATAAACTTACCTGATGGAATCCTAGATAACTTTCAATACTGTGCGTTGCAAAAAATACTTCTCCTTCGCATGTTAAAATCATGAGAAATCCATTTAAGGCCTGAAAGAGTAGTAAATAAAAAATAAAATAAAATAGAAATATTGTTTTTAATGAAATGATAACTGGCAAAAGAAATGTTAGTGAAAATTGAATAAGAACAATTGTTTAACTGAAATGACCTATTGGCCATTTATGATAAAGACTTGAAGGTAATGAAAATAAAACATGCATCATTTTTTTGTTTCGCCGTATTCTATTTGGTAAATAATATTTATTGTATAAATATAGTTTTTCTGAAATATTGGTACTTAATATATAGTGAATTTGGAAAAATCGAAAATCATTTCTATATACCTGGGTTTTAGTTTTCATCTGAAAGTATATTGGCGATAGTTTTACATAAAGGCAAGGAAATAATATGTAAGCACGAGCACCGTTACAGAACGTAATACGGCAACCTCGGTCTATTGAATAAGATTTATTCTTGCAGAAAAATTTTAAGTAGAAAATTAAAAGCAGCATGGTGTTAGTAAAAATTTCAATATTTGTTGGTACGATATGAAAATCTTTAAATAATTGTTTTATGAGTATTTTGAGAAATGACCCAATTTTAAAAGCTGATGAAAGTTATCTCAATACGATAAATGATTAAATATCGACTCAGCTTGTTATAATATAATAGACATTTTAAACTGAAATTTTCCTTTTCTATTTATTCGTGCTCCGAAGAATATATGTTTGTCATCAATTTGATAATTCTACTTTTAAGCCTGCATTGTTACAAAATGTTTACTTCTAAAATGTTCTGTTTTTATATTTAAATTGAATGATTTACAACAAAGAAATTAATGTCAGTAGATAAAAGTGTGTTTGATGTTAGATGCAGTGCTTTTTATAATTTTAAATGCAGTCATCAATAATAAAATGTAAAAAAATATTATATATATATCGAAAATAGGTTAAGTCAATTTAATGCTTGCATATGATTGCCTTTGCACATATGTGCGCATTTTATTTAGATTTCGATATTATTCCAACATAATAGTTTTTTTTTTATGTAATGAACGAATATCATTATAACATTAACAATGCATACATTATAATAACTAATTAAAGGTACAATATTTTTATTTATTTATTTTTTATTTTTAACGTAATAGTTGGTAGCAGCTAATTCATCAAATGACTGCAATTGTGTGGTGGTCTATCCGTCTATATGAGAAAACTGCGTGCACAATTATGAAAATTAACAATGGAAATTTATTGACCAATTTTATTTTGTATAAATTTTTTCTCCGTTTTTTTTTTTTCGTTGCTACTATGCGGTTATTTTATAGTTACGTTTTAGCTAAAGCTGTGGATGGGATATATAATGTTATAAAAAAAAGAAAAAAGAATGTAATATTATACACAGCGATAAAGCTATTATGTAAATATTTTACTCCAAAATGAATAATTAATTATTTTTAGTTGGGCTTTAGCCTTGCTACCATCTCTCATGCTGTTGTTGTTGTGAATATTAGTCTTAGTTGAATTATGGGTGAAATTGTTACAATTTTTTTTTAATATTCTTTCTTTATTTTATTATTTTCTGGAAAATCTTATCGTAATATTTATACGTAAATATGGATATTTTAATGAGAAATATAATAGAAAAAAATAAAATAAAATATATATTATGTTAGAATGTTATCAATAATATATCCGGCGTTATACATATGAATGATTTATAAAAAATTTATATATATTTATTTATATATATACATATATACAAATTTTAACATTATATTCCACCTACTGAGCAACTCTACACCAATTACCTGCTGTTATAAGTTTCTATGCTAAATATCGCTTTATGATAATCGGATTCTTAGAAATAAAGTGAAAAGAGGGATTCTACGTATTTCTATTATGTAGGCAACTTTGCTATAGACAATATGGTACTATGATGACGACACATTGCAATATTGTTGCAAATAATAACATTTTGAAATTAATTAAAAAAAATATATGTTTTTTTAATTCATTTTTAAAAAAAAAACAAGTATTGATTTTGCAATTTTTTTTTTTCATTCTTTATCTCTTTTTTTTAGAAGCTTGGATGGATGGATGGATACGTTGGGCGAACTGTACTATACAGTTTCTGCATGTATGCCTCTTGATTGGCCTATTATGCTATTGTGTAGTGTGCAATGCAATAGTGAAAGTATTACAACATTATCACATATTTAACATCTGATATCTCCAATATGAAGAAGGTCACAAACCTGCATGCCTGGCGGACCCCTCTACATATGTGCCATTTGTTAAACAGCAATTGGCGTTAATTCCTAAGACAGTAGCATCTGACATCGTATGCCATTTGCGTACCAATTAACGCCATCTGTTGGTCACCACACCATTACATTACACACACGTATACACAAACCCTAAGTAATTGTGTCTGTAGTCACAACCACTTAACCTAACAGTTTTACGTGTACTGCAGAATACACGGGACCAACAGCTTATAATGGTGCCAATCCGAAGCACCCCCAAAGAGATTCACCAATCGGTCAAAATTGCTTTAAAGTTCAAATTCTAGTAAATCATTGCTGGAAAAAAAGCCTGGGCCATTTTCATTTTTTTGACCTGATCGGGATTCGATCCCTTGTCCCCATGCGCCGTAGCCTATTACTCTACCACTATGCTACGATGTGGGTTTTTAGAACTTGCTTTGTTTGTTATGTTTTCTTTACTTTGTACTCTACTCATTTCATATCAGCACAAATATAAGAAAATTCTAACTAAAACAGACCTTATTGGGGCCTACTGTTAAAATAACAGACTATACGCTTAGAACATCAGTATTAAACATAAAATACGCTCTATGCTGTGCATGCATATGTAAGAAACAATGGAACAATAAAACTTCCTTACCCGCTGTCAGAGTATATTTACTTCTATAGCCTGAAGCAACTACAATCAATATAATGTATAAAAACACAATTAGAACAAATAATTTCTAATAAAAAGTATTGAATATCTGATATTTGAATTAAGATAATAATTATGTAACTTATTTAGTGAGATCTAATAACCAATAATTAACACTATAAATAATAACAGAAGAAAAAGCGTAATAAATAAGTAGAAAATATGAAAACGAGATCATTTAAGATTTTAAGGAAAAAAAAAAGAGTAGATAAATAGAAAAATTAATTAAACTATTAAAGAAAATTACACGCATTTTAAAATCAATTATTCATTTAATTTACTCATGCTATATAAAGATTAGAAACGCTCCAGTTATATTCATTCATTTGCTATGTGATTATATTCGTCAGTTTATTTTTTCTTTTTTTTTTTTTTTGCCAATTATATACCATCTAGTTATCTATCCATCTATGCAAGTAGATAGAAATAAATACATCTATAAAATATTTTATTTATACATTTATGGAAACTTCTATGGTATGCCTATAATATCTAGATTGATGATAAACCATTCGGTATTAATGAATAATAAATTTCTTTATATTCGAATTATTCTCTAGGTCCTTTCGCATTTAATCGAATCTACATAATCATTTAGAATGGAAATAAGTCTATATGTATATATACGTTAGTCGAAAGTTATAAGTTAAATAGGATTAGGTAGTTTATTTTCTTCAACTATAATTAAAATTTATATTATCCTTTTATATCTGAAACTGAAGGCTATATATACAATTTCTGTTGTTTAAGTAGTACAATTATTATTTGTTTTGTTTTGTGTCTTTTTTTTCTTTCGTATTTCTTTTTTGGTTTGTTTTGTTTTTTATTTTATTTTTTTTTTTTTTGGAGAAGGACTGGGTTGGGTCATTATTGATTTGTTTTCAGGCGAGAAGCGCCTGTGCAAAAATTCTATTGCTATAGGTACCATTGTCGACTAGAAATTCTATTTACTCCATTCAATGTGCTATATCTACGTAGACGCTGAATAATGAAAATATAAATAAAAGTTAAATGAAGGTAATGAAGGTGATCGCTTTGAAGATATGAAATATATGTGCATAATGTCTATCCTTTTTCTATTTTTTTTTTTGCTTTACTTTATTTTATACAAATAAAAAGAGGGAAGAGGCAATAATAGTGTTTCTTGATGGAATAAAACTATTATATTAATAACCATTATATCGAAGAACATTATATATTTACTCTCAGAATATATGATATATATATATATTAGCTACTGTTAGAAACAATCAAATATGTACTTAAGTCATTGGTGAAATAATATAAGAGAATGCGTGATTCATAAATTGGCACATTAAATTGCACAACTTTAATAGCATAAGAAAAATATAATAAATATAGTATGATTCTAATATGGTGCATCCGCGCACTAAGTCACACAATCATACTTAATCTATGTAAAGTAGCTGTTAGTGTGTAGACAACCGACATATTTTTTATTTGAAAAGACAAAATCTCATGAATTTTTTATTTATACATTAGACTGATTTGGTAGAGACAGAAGAAAAAAAAAACAAATTTATTACAAAAAAAAAAAACAACAAAAACAGCTAATTTTTAAAATTATACACTCTTTATTTCCTCCCCACCACGCTAATAATCTTCATAGCACATATCTGTACGTCTAACTATACATTTTGTTGGTATGGTCATATTTTATTTTGTATGTAGGTAGTTATCATCAGATAAATTTACTTTTGTGCGGTGATTATTAAAATCGCATTAGTGCTATAGCAAGCACTCTAAATCATCAAATTAAGCCGAAGGAGTTGAAAGAATTCAACGTTCACCACAAGAATATATATATATATATATATATATTTTCCACAATACACATAGATGATACTGAAGACTCTGAACTTATAATGTGACCTAATAGCAATTTCAATTTTATCATTTGAAATTCGAATAGATAAAACTCTACTGCTTTTGTACACTCAACTCAACAGTCTACACATAAATATATTTTAATAAAGGTAATTTATATGTTTTTGGTAATGTGATCTATCTTAACTTCTTTATTTCATTTCTTATTTTTTTTTTTTTTGTGTATTTGGTTAAAATATGTGGTGGCTAAGAAGCTAAGTTATTATGGATATGGTTATTATGGTATTTCTAATGCTCAGTTCAGTCAAGTCAATTCATTCATTCATTTATTTATTCATTCATTCATTCAGTCATATTACATTGATTCAACATTTAAATGTTTTTGTTGAAAAAATATTATTATTCGAATCATTAAACTGCGGAAGAGTTAATTTTTCATCTGTTTTGCCGTAGGGTTATGATTAAATCATAGACAAACAATAATTATCTTTTAATATAATATAAAAGAAAATAAAAATGTGGATAAAAAAAAAATGCTACGTATTATTGTCTAGCATAAATCTATCTAGTGCTAGTCAAGCTATAGAGCATCAATTAAAAAAAAAAAATTATTGTACTATTATTAGTATTATTAGTATTATCAATCTATCTATTTCTGTATAAATTGTAGGTACCGGGGAAATTATAATTAAATATGATCAAATGTGATATAATTTTTTTTTTTTTTTATTGTTATTGTAATTTTAAAGATAAAATGACATTATGTTACGTATGAAATAAAAAAAAGAGTAGAACAGAAAAAAAAAGTTTTTATATCTTTTTATTTGTTTAACGTTCTTTTTTTTTTTTTTTGTTATATTTTCTATAACATTGGAGACCGCCACTTGTTATAAAATATCTCAACTCAAACAGTAATCAAATTATTACTACCTATATATAATATTATTGTGCATAACATTTAATTTACACTGCACGACATCGTTAGTGTAATATTAGGCTATATACGGACATATAATTATTTAACGGGGTTTCAATTTATATAAATATGCTTATGAAGCCAATGTCCTTATCATCATTAATTATATTTTAATCTAAAATTGTATTTATTGCTATTTAATCTCAATAAAATTTTCATACAATTTTTTCTTCTTTCTTTCAAAACTATCCTTTTTCTAAAAAAAATAAATAAATTATAAAGTAGGATTTAATCCAGTTTGAAACATGATAGATGGTTAGACACTATTTTATAGAAAAGAAAACACATTTTACATAGAAAATTATTGAATTCTCTTGTTAATATTCATTGAAATCAATTTGGTACGTAGGCAGGTAGTAAGTATAGTTTTATACACTTATGATTTTACATAATGTTATGGACAAAGTTTAAAGAGCACCTAATAATAATAAAACATTTAATCGAAAGCGTGAAATCTGCACGCAATATATACGACAACGTAGTATATTATTTGCCATGCCTGAAACTACTGTAGTTTGAATATATTCAATATTAATATTAGGGATGGGACAAAGTACTTTTTCATTCTATTTAAAATACAAATACAACCTAATTTTTAGTTTTTTGTATTTTAAAAATACTTCGAAAAAAATACAAATAAAAGAAATGTATTTTAAATACAAATAAGAAACACTAATTTTTTAAGATACAAAATATGGGGAAAAATATTTTTTTCTGTTAAAATACAAATACTAAATTCTACTTTTCAAAAAAAAAAGAAGAAAAATGTATTCAAATACTTTTATTTTCTACTTATTTAGAAAATACTTATAAGAAATTAAAAAAAAAAAACACTTATTTCAGAGACACCCATCCCTGTTCAACTACTTAGCTCACGTTTATTATAAAGTTCATGCATATATACCCAAATGCATAGATATACAAATATCGAATAGTATGAGCTGCTTTAAAATCTCATTGATTTTGTCCATCAGAAAGTAGCTACAGGTTGATTTCTGCATTGATTCTTATTAGGTTTCATTTTCATGCAATAAATTCATTATAAAATACCAAAATGCACTAAGATTGTCGTACATTTTTCAATCGCTTATAATATTTTACGTAGGCCTGACTGACGGAATATATATATATATTTGTATTTACAAAAAACGTTCGTTAGGTAGATTTATATAGATTTATATTTATATTTCTATACAATATAACTTTAATTGCACTTACACACGTGACACATTCTATTATGATATTGATATGATGGCGTGTTGTTCATGTTACACTCGCCAATAATAATATCATGACCTAAAGAAACTTCATGAAAACTTACTACTATTTATTATTGTTAATCTGACGGTGAATCGTTTATTTATATATTGCGTCCAAAAAAAAAAAAATGAAAAATAAAAATATTATTGAATGAATTGTAATATTTCATAAATATGTTTTTCTTTTTTTTTCTTTATATGTTCAAATATGGTAAGTATATTATATTCGAGTGAATGAAATGATACATATTTTATTCTCTTTTGAAAATTAACCTATCGTATTTATTTCATTAAATTTTTGTAATTGGGAATTTCTCAATTAAATTTATAAATTATATAAAATGGTTATGATTGCTTGCTACTTAATCTGCGATCAATCAGACAATAAGAGAACACCATTCGGTTAATAATAGGCAGGTACATACATACATTTAATAGCTTCCATGTACTATTAAATATTTATGTCTAAATAGAAATAATGTTCGAAAATGTTATAAATTATTGATTTTCTGCGACCAGGTGCTACACTTAATAAGGGAACAGTGAATGTAACTAATTATAATTAATATTTTATTTGAAAATTTTCTATTATTTTTAAATAAAAACGTAATAAGGCATTATTCTTACATTTATTATTATTGTGGTTTTAATTTATAAAAAAAAAAAACAAAATTAAAGGAAAAAAACAAAATGAATTAAAGAAAATCACTTACCTGAAGAAACATATCACCATCTAGAAGTCCATGTTCAAATGCACCTAACTCTCTGCTTCGATACGCGTCGTGATGATGTATATGAGATAGCATACCATTTTCTTCTTTTTCTTTGTGCATTACTACTGGAAATAAATTTATGAAGGAAGAAAAAAAAAACGAATGAAATTATTTTATAATTTATTACAGCAATGAAAATATAATAGTTGGGTTTGGGTGCTAGTCGGAGGTAATCATAAAATATCTGCTCGATATTTGTGTACGAAAATATGTTTCTTTGTTATTTAAACTGAAATAATGGTACGTCAATAAATTTTCGAAATACCTAACAACGATGAAAAAAAAATATGTATAAAATGAAATTTAGGTTTTCAATAATATTTTCTATTACAAAATTATACACCCCATTGGCATCATCGCAGCGCAACATATAAACAGTACCTACATATTTTAGAAATAAATACAAAAATTTAATTGCTTATTGGGGTTATCTTTCACTCTATTAGTCTATTTCCTTTGCGCTATGGGTGATATAGAGTAGAGTGGTGGTGCGGTTTCGTATATTTTGTCAGAGATATAGATATAAAAGCTCCAAAAAGAAAAAAAAAGGAAAAAAGAATACACACACACACACACAAAAGAATAGAAGTAGAAATTTCTATATAGAAATGAAAATGTGTATACGAGTTCAAGGGGTGGGTTTTAGCAATTGTATTCATTTCCGATGCTCCATTTCCGTTTTAGTCAGCCATCTTGGCTTCTTTGGTGCTGGGTGAAGTTTCATTCTTTTTTTTATACTTTTCTTTTCTTCATTTTATTTGTATGTAGGATTGTAGGTTGAAGGTACATAATTATATATCTCACTATGTATTGGAATGGTGTATTGAAGAAATTTATGTAGAAATACCGTACATTTCATACTGATTCACCAAAAATGCTTTTCCGAAAATGTTTTTAGTTCTTTATTCTTTTTTTTTTTTAGTGGAAGTAGATGTTAATTTAGTATATTTTCTCATAAAATACAATGAGTACATATATAATATATTTTTAGAAACATTTCGGTCTTGTAATTTATATCCATGCAAATGCACACTTGAATAAAGCTATCGAATAGTAAATGTTAGAAGATATTTATTTGTCTTTATGTAATCTTGAACCCGTTTAAATTGTGGCTTTAACTAAAATGCATTAGATTGAATCAGCACTTTGAATTTATAACTAATGAATATCTTTTAATTGTTTTTTTTTTATTTGCTATGTTTCAATTCTTATGTTGTCGTGTTGTTTCCTTCGCTACAATTTCCTATAAAGACATTTATTTTTCGGCTGGTTTCTTAATTATAACTGTAACTCTAACTCAATTAATATTTTGACATTATTAATTTATAAAATGAATTTCATTAAAAGAGATTATTAAACCGCTATTCTATAATGCTTACTCAGAAAAACTATATTATAGAATAAAGAACATTATGGTATACAGTGAAAACTCTCAAAGTGGACAGACAGCAGTCGCACCATACGCTTCTCACTTATGAAAGGTTGATGCTTTTGCTTACTTAAACCGAACCCCTAAAAAAATGAAGGGGTACGCATTCCTGCTTACACTTCTATGAATTATCCCAATTTACTTTTATGTTTTAATCCTAAAATTTAGTGCGTCGAAATGTTTAATGCTACCATTGTTCCAGCATTGTTTATTTATTTTTTTTAATAATTATTAATTTGTTCCGCTTCCGCTTCTTTGTCCCATGTAATAAATATTTGCATACAATATTAAATACTTTATTATAACATTTAAACATATTTTTTCTCGGAACACGGAGTAACTACTCTAAATGAGAGACATTAGATGGAAAAGGATTGATTCATGTAATTTATAAATTAATAAGACAGCTTGTGCAGTAAAATAGGATCCATTTCAATTGGCTTTACTGTATTGTCTGCCGTTTCAACTGGATTGTATCTCAAAACCAAAATATTTTATATGAAATCCTTTTATTTCCATTTCCCATAAATTTTTATTTTGTTTTCGAACAATATCATCACATCTGGATTGACCAATGTCCAGGCACGTGCTATTTATGTATTTAAAGTGTGTTGTAGGTGCGTATCTACTTAAACCTAAAAATAATATTCCGGTTAACCATAATTATCTTGTGTAAACTTTCTAAATAAAATATATTAGGCATTTGCCTAAGTATATATTCAGTTTACAATAACGAAAATTAATGAAACGAAACGTCTTTTTTTTTTCTTTTAATTAGAGTTGGTTTAGGGATTGTTAGAAAACAATCGGTTGCTAAATCTTTTGACTCTTAACTGTTTACTGATATGTATTATAAAAAAAAAACTTAATACTCGTAATGTACTTTAGAATTTTATGTCTATTTTAAAATCAACCTCTGATAGCATAAATGCTTTTATAAGATTTATTCGGCATTGTAAACTTATAAGAAAAGGAATTCACGAATCGTAGATATTATGACAACGATAAAATTGTTAAAACATAAATTGAAAGAAAATATAATTACGAGACACTAATACCCATTTTGCTTGTATATTTGCTTAAACAAGCCTGTAATGAACGATATGCGATCGAATATAATATGTGTAATGTGTTGTGTGTGTATGTAATCGGCCACACATCTTGATTTAATCCTATATCAAATATCTTGGAAGTTCAAATGAATACCTTTTAATGTTGCACATATTTACATTGATGTAGATCCCTCTACTTATAAAACATTTACAATGATTTATTACTGTGTATGTGTATGTGTGTGTGTGTGTGTGTGTGTGTATGTGCTGTTAGCAATTTTATTATTTTTGAACTGTAATTTAAGTTTAAATTTAAAAAAAAAGAGAAGAAAAACGGTTAAAAAATTAATACGGCTTAAATTAAAGAATATGAATTCATTTATAATAAAAATATTTTGGTAAAGAGTTAAATACTGTTCACCCTGAAATATGGCATTACTTATTTCATTACGTACTTATAAATTACTACCGAATTTAAGTTACGAGCAATTTGTTTTTTGAACTCAATAAGAAATTATTTTATTTCGTTATCATCAATTTTAGTGAATTTTCTAAAATAACTTCAATAATAATTCCATATTATATTAAAACCAATTTAAAAATCATTAATAACAACAAGAGGAAATATATATATATATATATATAAATAACCATCTGCCAAAAACGGTAAAGGTAGATACGATAATATAATTCGACAACAGTTCATCGCTATCCCATCTACCAAATACACACCATAACATAATACCATTATTATATAATGTGGTTATTCCCTTATTTTTATTTAATCCAATGTTGAAATTAACTTAATCTCCCTTATGACCCATAATAAAACTGTCTTTTCAATTCCCAATTGTTGCATCATCAACGAAACAATCAAAATGATGATACGTCACATTAGGTAACGCGTGTCATCATTGTGATGAATTCATATCCATATATAATGTTTTTTTTGTTCTTCGAAATTGTAATGCCTCTTCAAACACATTTGGCTGGTCAAGTAAATTTGCTTAATCATTCCGAAATTTGAAAGAACCAAATATTAAAAAACATAAAAAAAAAATGTAGGCATATCAACAATTATTTTACATAATATTGTATATTGAGCTTTGGTGCTCCTTTATTGGTTTTGTGTGTCAAATATTATTTTTTTTTTCCTTTTTTACGATAATTTGTATATAGCTGTGTGGAGGATATTATCGGATATGCATTTAATATTTGATATAATCATATTTTGATTATTATTTAGGTGGGTATGTAACGAATAAACAATAGAAAAAAAAAACTATTCCATTTATGAAATAGTTTGATGAATAGAATATAGGCTATGGGCTTTCGAGGTCTTTAGTTGTTATTGTTCAAAATTATTGTTATCATGTTTTCACATTGCATTTGATAAATTTTACCTTTTATTATTTTACAATGATCTACCTTTTTTTTGGTTCAATATTTTAATGACCTTTTAATTTGATTAGTTATTGTTCTGTTGCGGTTATATTTATTCATGTAAAGTATTTAGGACATAATAATTAGTTTATTTTAATAAAGGGTGTGGTTTTTTCGGGGATTGCAACAATTTTTCCCATGCTCGTTTTAACGTACTATTTTTTTTTTCTATTTTAATTTAATTTTACGTATCGACATATTACACGTAGAAACGTGGGTTTCTCTATGGTTTTGTTGCCATCAATTCAGTATTTTCTATCTACAAAAATTAATTTGCTAAATATATATTTTTATATACCCGGTTCGCATTCATGCCAATACACAAAGCAATATGTTATATATTTAAATGGATAATAAATTATTTATTGATGTACTCCGGATCTTTTTCGTTTTTGGACCAGTTAATTTTCCCCCTAAACATATGTTATTAAGCCGAAAGGATCATTTCTCTAAATTGATAAATAAATTAACCATAAAGATCATCCGCACCCCTGCTGAACAATTTTATTTATTATAACGTTCAAGAGTTTATCTATCACATTCAATAGATTGATGGTATATATTGCTTGTGGTCTTTGTGTATAATTTGATTTCATTTCATGCTCTATTATAAGCATAACGATTATTTTAGGTTTTCGATTTTATTATTATCAACATTTTTCATTGGTGAAATTGTGTTCTGTTGTTTTTTTCTTGCTTCAGGTTTTTGATAAATTCTCTTTAGGCTATATTTAACATTTTTAATTGTTGCCAGTTAAAAACTTAACATTTTATTTTCGAAATTTTAGTCAGACGATTGTATTTATTCAGAAACTTTTACGTATTAATTACCGACTTTATCATTAAAATAAATAGACATATTCAATGTACAATTGTATCAGCAGACGAGGCATAAAATAAAATATTCAGAAAATTAAAGTCTATATGCTTTATGTCTGCGTAATTATATTCTAAATGCAATAAAAATAAATTATAAGAAATTTTTGTTTTCCATAGTCGAAATATAAAAACATAAAACGATAAAATAAAAAAATAACAGAAAATAGTTTTTTAATCGGAAATGAAGAAAAATTATTATTATTATTATTATATATATTTTTTTTTATTTTTGTTATAAATTCAACCTTTCCAGAAAAGAAATGATATTATATAAATTGAGTTGGAAAAATAAAAAAATTTCTTTTATTATGAGTAGACGACGCCTCAACCAAAATGTAATACCTTATTATTAAAAAACTGAGCACATAAAAAAAAAATTATTCATATTTTATGATATTCTTTAGTGTTTATACCTCCGTTGTAACGAGGCAGTAAGACATAAATAAAAAATAATCATAATAAAACATCATTAAGATAACACTCGAAAGTTCCCAAAAAAAGAAAGAAAAAAAAAAACACACAAAACAAAAATATTAATACAATAAGCTTATAGCGTTCGCGCTTTGGAAGGCAATGCCATATACACCACCATATCCATGATGATGATAACATCAATAAAATATTTCCTTATATTAAAGAACAAAAAAAAAGGAAAAAAAGGAAAAAAAAAGTGATATATGTTTCGCCTAAGCTTAGTTGGTTTGGCCTTTCAAGAGTGAAAAGTAATATTATACCACCACCCACACCCTAGCACCCTCTTTTATAATAGCCCGAACCGAGTTTATTGTGTGTACAGGGATTATAATATGTTTTGGTTTTTCATATATAGATGTGTAGTTAAAGTTACCTTATATTATAAATTGTTGTGTATAGTTTATAAATAATATGTTACCAGCGGCAGAAAGAAAAAAAAAAAAATTAAATATTGAGTCAAGAATTTTTTCGGTTATGAATTTAATATGAAAAAAGAAATTAAAATATGTAATAAAATATATTAGAAAATGTGTGCGAGCATTATGTTAATAAATTTTGACCTCATAAATTTTCTATATCAGATTATATATTAATTTAGAATATTTTTTTTTTTTTTTATATGTTTTTCGCCTTTTTTTATTAATTTTTTTGAGTGCTTTAACAAGAATATTTTTATTTTAACGGAACATACAATAAATATATCTATGTTATAGTTTTACAGGATATTTTAAGTCTATGTACGTCCGTTGGCTTTATTTTCACTTAAGAATATGTTATTTTTATTATTATTTATGTCCATAATTTTTCATAAAGAATATAAAAAAACAAATAACATGAACCATAATAATAAATTTTTAGTTTGTGATAAGCTCTCAAAAAGTTCATGAATAAATCACCGAAATAATAAAAGTAAAAACAAGCAAAAAAACAACAAAAAAGTATATGAAAATATAAAAATACCTTAAAATAAATAAACTTCTTTTTTTCTTTTGATAACGCAATCGCTTTTTAAATGACGCCATCAGTGGAACTTTCTAATTTGATGTTCATTAAAATTGTATTTATTTTATAAGCCAAAAAAAAAAAACAAATTTATTCTATTCGAATGTATTGAAAATCATGAAAATCAGTAATCGAAACTTTTACTATTTTTTGTCAAATACAACTGAAATATAGAGCCGAGAACACACTAGCAATTTTATTGTGGAAATCGACATTTATATTGTCAAAAGTACATCTTTCTATCTTCTTTTAACTCGTCTACATGAGCATAGTGACACTAGATATTGGACAATAATATTGTCGAAAA
>JAABKK020028424.1:0-16229 GCA_011634745.2 Catotricha subobsoleta | reverse complement strand
ATTGGTCTGATGATTCCTCTGTAGATGTTGTTTTTGTTCTTATGTGATAATTTCGATTTTGTAGCCAATAACGGATAGAGACTTCTTGAACACTTTCACGTACTGATGCGATATATTGTCCAAAATTTAGATTTTTATCTAGGATTACCCCTAGGTATTTTACAGCATTTGAGAACTGAATTTCGGCGGTTTCGTATTTCAGTGGAGATCGTGGCTTTCTTTTCGGTGATTTATTAAATGGAAAAACTATCGCCTTTATTTTGTCGTTGTTCAGTTTTATTTTCCATTTTCTGTAGTACTTGTTACAAGCTTTTAATCCACTTTGAACTTTTTTGTTAATGGCTGTCGTCAGTTTTCCTTCAACCATGATACCGGTGTCGTCAGCTGGAATGATTCATATTATGATTTACATATTATTTACAATAGACTACAAAAGTCAAACTGTTCGCAGCCCAAATGTCAGTTCCAAAAATTATATTATTTGTATGGGAAAGAGAAGTTTTTGTCAAATATAAATAAAATTAGAAATCTGTTAATAATTACGTAATAATACTTTTTGTTAGTTTTTTAATTCTTCATCTAATAAAATTATCTAATTATCTAAGTATCAAAACAAAACAAAAATCGTAAAAGTATGAAATAATTTTAGAAAAAAATATGGCATTCGATGAAGAATTAAAAAATTAACAAAACATTATTACATAATTATTAACAGATTTCTAATTTTATTTATATTTGACAAAAACTTCTTTATCCCATACAAATAATATAATTTTTGGAACTGACATTTGGGCAGCGAACAGTTTGACTTTTGTAGTCAATTCCAGTGTGCAAACTAAACGTCAAACTCGTTTTAAATGACATAAGAACAATGAAATTAAACGTCAATACGCCCAACGAATATCGTTAAGTTTTGGTTTGCACATGATCTATACTTACCTATTTAACTTTCTAGTTAAAAAATAAAATAAAAACATCTTTTTCTTTTGTGTTGTAGTCATCATTTTACAAATTTTATTATTTTAATATAATAATTATTTTATTTATTTATTTATATACTCCCCTCTACAAAACATTGCGAAATAAACTCGCGCGCATAACACATGCTCATCTCTTTCATCATCAATAATAATAATAATAATAATAATAATAATTATAATGATAATAATAGTAATAATATTAATAATAATTAATCTTATTTTCATTTTTATTCATATTCTTGTAATAATTGTTATTTTTTTTATTTTATTTAACAAATTCATTCTTTCAGTTTCATTTTATTTTTCCATTTGCTTATTTATGTAATATTAAATATATTTCTATGTTTAATTAATTTTAGAAATAATTAGTGTTTGTTTCTTAGTCGAGCATATTTAATTAAGAAATATGTTTAAATTTTATATAAATTTATATGCGAAATTATGTAGTGTTTGCAGATGTTTGCATAGTCTAGTCTATGTGCATGTGAATGAGATTAATACATTATTTACATTTACTCCACATAATAGTAATTTCCTTTGCATTTTTTTTTTTTTTACTCATGAAAATGAAGGAGTAATTATTTTATTAAATTGCCAAACATTAGTATTTTTTTCTTAAAATATATCAAGTCAATTAGTGGAGCACAAACACATGACCTTTACACTACTTTGGACATAACAAATAATATCCTTTATTTCGTTTTAAATTTTGTATGTACCCCGAACATTTTTGTTTTCTCATCTTAATTGCCTTCTTTTTCAAGCGATAGTAAGAAATATATATAGAATATTCCGATCATTTGTCACATCATTGTTTTTTTTCTTTTTTTTGCGATTTAAGAACCTCATTTTTAAATGTTTGTGTAATGAATGTCATCAGGCTATACCGTCACATGTGTCTCAGAGGAGAGGAGAGGAGAGTTCACTTGTATAACATTTGCACCATAAGTAATTGGTCACTAAAAACAAATTGCGGTGCACTTAGTTTATATAATTTACTCATAATAGTTTAAATTTATATAAAATTGAAAAAAAAAACATAAAAATAAATAAATAAAAACGTTATTCACAAGTTTTTATTTGTTTAATTATACATATTTTCAAATAAATGTTCCTTGTAGTCAATATATTTAATTCAATAAATTGTTACGATCGTGAATATTCGAATTGCTTTTCAAATTTCAATTGTAATTACATATTTATTTTTAATCAGTTTTGTTAACGTTAATACGAATTATTAACGTTTGTGGAAAAAAAAAATAATTATAAAACATTTTCTTTTCACGACACAAACATACAAATTACATTCAAAAGAAATAATAAAATTTACAGAAAAATAAGAAAAATGATTATTTTAAAACTAAAAGTAATTTAACTAAAATATATAGTAATTTTTAATCTATATTTATTAGTAATTTAATGTTTTTTTTGTTTTTTTTTTTATATGTATAGAGGTGTATATAATTTTCTTTTGTGTAAATATGTGTTTTTTTTTCCTTTTTCAAAATATTTTATTTAACATCATAATTATTAACAATTAATAAAAAAAAAAAAGAAAAGAAGAAAAACTGAATTAATTATGAATTTAAAAAAAAAAATAATAATAATAATAAATTAATGGTTTTATTATCGGTTTTATGCACACATATTTTTTTCATTAAATATGTGTCCAATTAGTATTACGGTTGTGTAAATACAATCTATCTATTTATATATTTACATTTTTAAAAATAAAACATATCTAAAATATAACAGCAAAAAAAAAACAAAAAAGAGATAAACAAATAACGAATTAATTACTTTTGCAACTAACCGCAGCGTAGTGCGCGAAATATCATTGGTTTAGAGGTTAAGAGTTGGTAGGTAGAAATAAAAGGACTATTAAAGCGACAGTTTTTTGTTCATTACGAAATACATGTAATATTGGAAACTATATAGAGAAACAAAATATCGAAAATGTCGAAAATATCAAAAATATCGTGAGAGAAAACATTTTAAATAAAATATGTACATTGAAGGTTATGTAATGGGAATACAATAGGTTATGTGATGTGGAGGCCGTTAATTATGCTGAGAGCAGACTAAGGGCATCATATTTTAATTAAAATGAATGTGTTAACGTCAATTCATTATCTCTACCCTAGACCAATCCAGTATTCATTTATGTGTGTAATGTGTATCAGTAAAGTAAGCGACAGACTGCGGTTGTTCTTGATCCCGAAACGTCAACGCATCAATTAAATGATAGTATAGAGAAGAGGAAAAAATATATCAAATGATAATTATATTTAAATACTGGAGGGAAATTCGTTCACAGAATTAACGGTAACATAAAATAAAAATCTTAAATATTTGAAAGTAATTTTTTTTTTATTTTTCAACGCAATTTTTTCAATTTTTTTTTTTTTTATTTTTGTTTTTTTGTTATCTATGTATTTAATTTTAGATAATAATAATAATAATCATATATTAATCAATATATTTTTTTCTTAAATTTGTATGCTGTAATAATTGTAATAATAATAATGATAATTAATAGATAATTATTAATTGTTATAAAATTTCTTTTCTTCTTATAAAATTTTATAAGATCTAAATTTATTTATTTACCGTTTTTATTTTTATTTATTTTTTTTTTTTTTGTATTTTTTTTTTTTTTTTTTTTGTTTTTTTTTTTTGTAACTTTTTCTATTTTTATTTTATTGAAAAATTCAATATTTTCATATATCTTTTTTTCTTTTGTGTTATTTAATTATAGCTCTTATAAAATAATTGTTTTCGATATAATAAAAAAAATTATTTGCTTTATTCAATTATAATTTAATTCCTCAGTAATTGAGTCATAAATTTTATTTATTATATTTCTATTCTTAATTAAAAAAAAAGTATAAGATTAATTAGATAGACAATATTTTCATAAAAAAAATCTTCTTGAGTTGCGGATTAAATTTTTGTTTTTCTTTCTTAAGATTGTCTTCTTAAAATTTAACACACAACGGATGTAATGCCAAGACATTACAAACAAAAAGTAACCCCAAAAAATAAAAAAAAATAAAAAATATAGATATATATATTTAATTTCTAATATATGAATTATAATATAATAATAATAATATTAATAAATAAAAAAAAAAAAAGAACAAACAAAATACATTTTAATATCCATCGATGTCCGTATTTATTCTTTAAAAAAAAAAAAAACAAAAACAAACAAACAAAAAAACGGTGCCACAGCAAAGCACGTCATTTAATTCTATTTATAATTTTGTTCTTCTTTTTTTTCTTTTTTTTTTTGTTTAAATAGTTTTACTTATACATTTTAAAGAAAAGTTTTTAAACAAAAACAACAAAAAAATTTAATGACAAAATGTTATCTGTTTTTGTTTTATAATCATTGTCACACAAAATCGATTACAAATTAATAGAAAATTGCAATGTTGAAGACATAAAACAGCAGCAGCAACAACCATTTTTAATTACATTGCTTTTCTACAATTTTGTATCAATATTAAGTGAAAATTATACATAACACATTTTAAACACATAACAAAAAAAAAAAAAATATATTTATATATATATAACGAGAAAAATTATAATAAAATTATTTCAACACCAAAGAAATTTTATTCACAGAACTAAAAATTAATTATTACTCTAAGCTTTCATATTTATTATATTTTACTAATTATTTATGCTTAATTCTATAGCTCACAATACCGGTGCAAACTGCCATTTAATAATCAATTTATCAAAGACTTAACAAACAAGTCAATGACAACCCTATGATCGCGCGCAAACAAAACCAAAAACAAAAAAAAAATGTTCATTTCATTCCATGAATTTATTTCATTCGGTTTTTATTTCATACTTTTTCTTTATCGTTTTTTTTCTTCTGTTTTTTTCATATTTATTTTGTTTAAATTCATATACATTTTATTTTAATTAATAATATTTCTTAATTTCTTAAACTTTAACATTATTATTCATTTTTACATATTTATATTTTATTATTTTATAGTAATGTAAATGTAAGCCTACGCTAGTTTTTTTCTATTATTTTCACTGTGTAATTGTATTTTTCTGTTGTTGTTTTTTTTTTTTTTGTGGTAGTTAGTTCTTCATCATTTTTCTTTTTTCCATTTTTTTTTTCATTTTTTTTTCTTTTTTTCTTTGTAAATTTGAATATTTGAATGCGTTAACATTTTTTTTTAATATTTGTTGTCCCTTGCAATTTATTTACATATTTATTGTGGGTGGTTTTTTTGTTTTCTCTTTTTAGATATCATCGAATTTTAAATTTACTTGAAAATAATTTGAAATTGTTAAATCAATTATTACTTTTTTTTTTCTTTTTTAAATAAAAATTCGCAATTTTCATTAAATTTCGAAAGAAAATTCAACATATTTTGTATTCTGCTGAAAATACTAAATTTAGTTTTTGTTTTAATATTAAATATTAGAAATTTTGTTGGTTAATTAATTATGATTAATATAATTTAGTGGGGGGGGAGGGGTGGTAAATTTAGCCCAATTTGAATTGTTTCTTTGTTGCACGTAACTTTGCCATACATGCATTCTAAATTTAAACGCACAATTACTAGAAAGTAATTAATAAATAAAATCAAAATGTTATAAAATTAAAGTTATAAAAATCATAAAAAAATTATAATAAAACGGCGGTGACTACACTTTAAGAGTATAATGAAGAACGCGAAACTGATATGGAAATTTTGTTGACCATAATTATATATGTACGACATATTTTTGTGATTTGATATAATTCATTTTCGTGGTCACTTTGTGTGTTATTTGAATGAAAAAGAAAATAATAAATAAATAAAATAATAAATTAAAATCGATATTTTGTTTACTCAAATGTATAAATTTTGATGGACGTGTGTGTTTTTGTGTTTTAATCTGTATTGTGACAGATTTCGTATAAAATTGTTCAACACAAAATTTCTAACGCACAATATTATTATAATTTTTTTTTTTTTTTTTATTTTATCTCATTTTACAATTTTTTTTGTTGACTTTTTCTTTTTTAATTTATAAATTAATAGTATTTTATTGTTTGCGAATAATTATTACTTTGCTTAAAAAAACGATTAATTAAATTACTATTTTTAAAATATGCTTTTTAATTTTCATCATTGTCGTCGGATGTTTCTGTTCCTTCATCAAGAAGATTGAAGAAGGTTGTTAAATTTTTGAGGGCAACACCTGAATTATTGAAAGAAGGAAATTATGTTTATGTTTGTTTCATAAAAAAAATAATAATATATATCAATAAATTAGTTTTAATTGTATTTTATTTGTGTTATATGAGTCCACAATGAAATATGGAATGTACATACCTTTGCCAGTTGGTTCTTCTGGTGAAGCAGCCCATGCTTTAAACGCATTAACTGATATAACATCTTCACAATCTAATAGATCGAATATATTTTTCAATACACCTGTAAGTAAATTAAATTTGAACAGAAATAATTAGAAAATGTTTATTTCTGTAATTTTTCATGTGAATGGGCGAAAGTCAGTGGAACTGTTATTATCACAGAGTTATTATATATTAAATTTTCTTATTTAAAAGCACTAACTAATATTAATCATCCTGAAGTTAGCGTAAATCGAAAGCGGAGATTGGATCAATCGAAAATTTGAATCAGTAACTGTAAATCCAGGGGGGATCCAGATCCTATATTTAGAGAGGATGGGGCACAGAAATTCAGTCGTGACAAAGAATAAATTCCTCTTTTATGTAAGCAAAAGTACGAGACGTATTAATTCATTTCCTAAACATTGGATCTGAGCCCCCCTTTGGGAATAGACGGCTGATGGTCTAAGTTTTCAAATTACTCTATCCCCACCCTGCAAGCACTCTCCGTTTAACGAATCTTTTGATTCAAGCTGGTTTCAGGGTCAATTATGATGCTTTTTCCTTCCATACATAAAATCTGCCCCCCCCCCGTGTAATCACACGCGTTACATAATTATATGGATCTTCCCTTAGATTTATGCTAAGTTCAAAATTTTCTAACAAATCAATAGAACAAAACTGAATTCTTGATAAAAGTTTTTTTTTTTTTTTGATTGCAAGAAAATCTAATTTAAAATTAACCCTACTAATAAATATAAGAAGGAAAGTATAAAATCACAAAAAAAAAAAAACTAAACTCACCAGACGGATGCTCTAATTCGTGTATTAAAATTTGGACAGCATACAAACATTCAATTTGAAATTGAACGTCGATATCTACATAATATTTTAATATGCTTAAACAATTTTTAAAGGTATCTTCATTTAATTTATGTCCAGTCGGGTGTTGTTGCAGTGAATGCTCCATAATTGTTGTTGTTAATAATCGAATAAATTGCTTATTTATTGTAGGCACATGAACCTAATATAGCAAAAAATCACAAAAATAATAATAATCAACCATTAAAATTTTAATTTCAAAATTTAAATTTATTTATTTTTAAAACCGGACTTACCTTAACGTATTCAATTATTTCATCATTTAATTTTTTATTAACCAAAAAGTCACGAAGGCGTACTTTCATTTTATCAGATGAAATTTGAATGGTAGCGGGAGCTATTGTTTTTGTTGAATCTTCAACAAATTCAAAGTCCTGTCAAAAAACAAGAAATAAGATATTAATAAATAACTTTTCAGAATATATGTAGTTAATAATAATTTAAAAATGTTGATGAGAACAATAAACTTACATGTCTCAGAATAAATTTATTTGGATCGGCATTATTTAGGAAGTTGGACCATTGACATTGTGATTCTTTCCACAAGTCACGAACAAATTGTGGACCATATTCATATGCTAAATACTTTAGTATATTAAATAATAATCTATCACCTAAATTTGCATCAATTAATGTTTGGGCAGCAATTTTCAAGTCCTTTAAATTAATTATGTTCTCTTTAATTGTAACGGCTGTTTGACGAAATATGAAAAATATATTAAGATAATAATTAGAGTCGGATAAAAAAAGACTTATTTTTCTGATAACTTACATATTGTTTCAGCAGTCCATTCCCATATTTTCGGTATATCAATTAGTAAATCTTCAATAGGTGCCAAATATGCAGTCAAGCCATGTAAATAGTCTTGTTTTGTAAAACGATTATGTTTTATCCAATATGAACATATTGTACCAACAAATACACGATCACGTTCAACTAGACCTTTTAATTCAGCTGCTAAATTATATAATTCTAGTACAACTGCCCAACGATCCTTTTCCGGAATTTTTTCTAACTGTGGTGCATTTTCTAAATCGCTGTATTCTCTGAATTCATCATTTTGATGTGATGATAATACAGTTTTAGCATCACATTTAATATGACGTAAGATATTGTCATGAATATCATCAGAAGTCCTATTATCAGATGATGAGCTCACTGATTGATTTGCTGATGATGACAAAGTCGTTGCCGATGACGATAATGGTTGATTTTGGTGTGATTGTAATGGCTAAATAGAAAATATTTATATTTAATACAAGTGTTAATTTCGAATTACATATTTAGATAATGCAAATTAGCTTAGTTGCCAATTGCTATTTTAAAATAAACTGCCAACTAACTTTGTTATCAGCGCGTCCAACTTTTTGTGAATATGAACCCATTGATATCATTGCATTGAATGGCAATGTTGAACGTATAGGTTGCTGCAGACTTCGAGACGATGAGTATGTATTGCGTGCTGCCGAATTTTCGCGAGAACGGTGTTGTGAGCCACTTCGGGATCCTGGACCATCTGTTTGGTACAAATTATCTAATTTTAATCGAATTTTAAAGAAACATAGAATAAATAAATTTAAATGGATAGTGTACCATAGCGTTCACGTTCCATTGATCCCTTCGAATGGTATGGTTCTTTTGATCGATTACCAGATGTCGATGATGATGATAATGATTTATATGGTTCTGGTTCTAATGCCGAAAAACTATTATTAACACTTGTTGTCTTTACAAGGTGATTCCATTTAAATTGGTTTGTTGTACCAAGTGTCGTATTAGCATCAATATCCTTTGTATAAAAAAAAAATAAAATAAATAGTTGGTTACATAAATGTAAGGTCAAAAAGTTAATCAAAATATAAAAAAGCTTACCGCTTTTCCTTTGAACTTTGAAGGATCCACCGAAGTGTTACTGCTACTGCCTCGACCTTTATTTACACCTGTTTGTATCCATCCGTCCATATCTTGCTGATATCCACCACCACGATTTGATTTATTATTACTGTTGTTACTATTATTATTGTAACCACCACCACTACCACTACCGCCGCGTGAATCATTTCTTAAACCACTACGATCATTACGGTCATTTCCTCGATTATCTTTATTTCCGCGTCCACTATTATTACCGATTCCAACGGAATTATTGTTTGAACCTCCACCACCGCTGCCAGCCAAATTATAATTTAACAAATTATTAGTATACTGTTCTTGTTCAGCTTCTTTTTGAATTTGTCCCATTGTTTTAGGATTATAATCATTACGACGTGAAATCCATTTATTTTTCCGCAATTCAATAACATCCAGTAACATAAATCGAACCCGACTACTGATTTTTGGTGCTTTTTTATTATCAGGTGCTGCAATTGATTGCATTGTTGCAAAATGTACAGTTAAATCTCGGTAATGTTTAGCATCATATGCATCGTCGCCGGTTTTCTCTTCCATTTTCTTACCGACTGTTGTTAATAATTTACATAAACATTCTAATTTCTCTTCAGTACGTATTTTTAATAATGCAACAATGCACCATTCCATGATATTTGTTATTAACATACTTTGTCGATATAATTCACCAATAAACCGTACAGTACCAACTGATCGACGACGTAATTTACGTTCTTCATCATCTAATTGGGAGCGTAATTCTAATTTTCGATTGGGATCCTGAGTTTCATTAATTTCATTTTGAATTGGTGTTAATTTAGTTTGAATTGCATTTTCATTTGCGACATGATTATTGAATTCTTGTTGACATTTGTTAAGTAACTCTTTTTTGAATGTCGCCTGTGTTGTTCCGTCTTTTTTATCAGTTGCAGAACTAGCGGAAGCTCCTTGTTTTTTGTCCAAGTCTTTTGATTTATCACTAGTAGTAATGCCTGAAGCTTTATTATCTTTTTCTTCTCGTTCCTTTCGTTCTTTTTCCTCCTTTTCTTTTTCTTCAATTGGTATTGAAAGTTTTTTACATAGTTGGGCATAAGCGGCTGAGAAATTTGGTTCGTCGATGGCTTTTTCAAATACCAGACAAATAACACTGGCTAATTTTTCATTTGTATCAATATTTAGAGCTTGAATTTGTTCAAGTAATGGTTCGAATTTTTCGGGCGTCAACTTGTTTAAAATACCTCGGACTTTCTTGCACAATGTTTCGATATTATTTGTATCAGAAGCTGGTCCGGCACTACTTAAAAATGCAGGTTTCCATGCGTTGGCCGATTCGTTTAACTTAACATCTTCTCGTAACGATAAGCTGACATGAATCATACCTGATTTGCTACCTTTACCACCACCACCTTGTTGCATTTGTTGTCCACCACCTTGTGTCGACGGACGTTTATTATATGCATTTCGTGATGATGACGACGATTGATTTTTATTATTTGTTGCAAAATTTGGCATACAGAAATTCTTTTTGACGAACAATTGAAATTGATCTTGGATGATGTGTGGTGCCGATTGCGATACAGCTGCATCACGTAATGTTAACAATTGATCTCGATTGTAACATTTTTTGCCATCAGCATTTTCCGGTGACCATTGACCTTCTTCATAATTTAATAGTGTTTGACTTTTTGAAGCAGCCCGTGTTTGTGGTGCTGCTGGTTGCGTTTGAGATGGTTGCTGTTCCGTAGCAGCAATATCTTGATGTAATTTGGTTAGTGAGGAATTTCGTGATAATGACAAATTGTTAACTTGTTCAGTTGTGGTTGAGGACAAATCGGAATTATTTATAACAACATTATTATCCAAATCTTTATCAATAACAATATTATTATTATTGTTATTAATATTATTAATTGTTTCCACTAAGCCATTATTAATATCAATGTCAGTTGTTGTTTCTGAATTATTTGGTAATGCCGAAACAACATTACTATCTTTGGTATGAACATATTCGTTATTTGTTTTAGTGGCATCAGGTGTTGATGCTGTTGATGGTACCGGCAATATTGGGGAGGACAACGATGACGAAGATGATGACGTAGATGTTGATAATAATTTTTTAATATGAATATTATTGTTATTATTATTATTTAAATTGCTATCTAAAATAGTTTCTGCTGCTCTATCAGTCTCATCGGCAGATGCTGTTGTTGCTTTTGTGGGAACACTACTACTAATATTATTTATAAAACATTGTTTATCATCATCTATTGTTGGTGTTGTGATAGCATTAATGGATGTTGTATGAATATTCGCAACTTGTACAACATTACGTCCTTTCAATTCGGTTTGTTGTTGACTACAAGTGTTGCTATTACTGTTATTAGTGCTATTATTGGTACTATTACTATCTAGTATATTTTTATTATCATTATTTATTACATTTTTGTTATTATCACTTTTAACCGATACACCACCTAAATTAACTGTAGATGCTAATTCGGTTGGTATTGCTGTTGTAGCACCTGAATCGATTGGATTTATTGCTTTTATTGTAAATGTGGTTGATTGCGTATTATCGACACCGGTGGTGGAGGACGATGAAAATTGTTCTTGCTGTTGTGATGTTGGTGGACTGGTGGCTGCTGTAACTGCAGTCGCCACAATCGTTGAGCGATCCTTCATTTTATTTGTTGGTGGTGCTGTTACAGTTGTTGGTATGGTTACTGAAGCCGGCAATTTTGATTTATTTTGCTGCGAGGGTGGAACAATTGTTGAATCTAAAAGTTAATCGAAAACAAAAAAGTATTTATGAATTTTCGTGTTTTAACGATTGATTTAAAATTATCACTAATCGATCTTTACTTAATTTTATTTTTAATCCATTTGACTTTACTTCGGATAATATCTGAAGCAAACTAGGTATGTAAAATTAAATGTAAAGAACTGATTCACAACCACCCACTCAGATTAAAATTTTCGATGAAGAAAAATTTAACAATAACAATCATTGGCACATATCATCATTATATACCATTTTATTAATTTGTAAAAGAAGAAAGATTAAAATTCCAAAAATAAGTTCTACACATAATTAAAATTATATGTGTTTGTAATATGTGTGTAAGACTATAAGCATGTATTACCGAATATAAATGATTAGATATTGTGAATTAAATCGCCAGCTCATCCAGATGAGCTCTTATTTAAATAAAATTATTCTCTCTACCGCCTTTATTCTAAACTTTTATAGACCAAAATAAAAAAAAAGAACAAAAATAAAACAAGAAAACGGAAATTTTATTGCAATATGCAAAAATTTATATCCAGTCTTTGTTTTTGAAGACAAATCTTTTTTACTTATTATTTTTTTTATTTATTTTTATATAAAATACAGAAAATGACTGAGATCTTGTCGTTGTCACGCACCCATCTGTCACAAAAGGTCAGTTGAATAATTACAAAAATTTGAGAAAAATACTTAACAGCGAAACACATTCAGGCAAATATGACTTGATTCGATTATTTTCATATAAAATCCGTCTCATACACAAAACACAAGCAAACGTACAACACATATACACACACACACACACACACACACCTATACAAATATAACAAATAATAAGCCACAATTCATATCGACTTATGAATGACGTAAGATAATCTTATGAATGAATGAATAATATAAATTAAATGTGTACAAGTTTTGCGAGAAGACAACCTTGTGCTTAATAATTATAATAATATATTTAAAAAAAAGAAATGTTAAATTCAAATTTGGAAATTCACGTACGTAACACAGTTTTTCAATTGAAATGCTATAAATGAGCAAAAATTTATATCATTACACGTAAACAAAAATTGCGCATTGAGTGCAATATTTAAAATCAATTTTTGAAGAATTAAATGATTAGACCATAAATCGAATAAAATTGATACATTTGACCTACGAAATATCATTTAATTATCTCTCATTGTGCTCATTTAATTGTACTTTAATAATTTAATCAGATTATTTTCTATAACATGTGTCGATGTTGTTAGATTTGTTGATTACAGTGAAACCATATTAACTGAACCATCTTCAACAAATGAAATCAATTCAAACCATTTGGATCTAGTGGTAGTGAGTGTAAGAAAACGGTGTCAATTATTAATGGTTTCACATTAGTAGGGGGTCAGTGTGCCATTACGAGACAAATAAATTTATAATCAATAATAATTTCAACTTAAATTTTGGCTGAAGAATTGAAATATCCATATTTATGTCAGCAAATAAACAGTTTTTCTTACGAAACTACGGGTGCAATATCTATAAAATTTAATCGATAAAAAAAAAAACTGAAATATTGAAATAGAATAGAATAGAATTATAGATAAATTTTTAAACATATGCAAATATCAAAAAAATGTAAATTAGTTATAAATAATAAAATGTCTTGAATATTTAAATAAATATATATATTTATATAAATATGTGAGCGTTTTCAGGAAATAATTTTTTGGTACCTCATGACGTAGTTTTATCGTTAATCGATCATGATAAATGTCATGCATACAGGGTGTTGTGTCTGTTAACAAAAACAAAATCGTTCGTAAAATAAACGTAGAAAAAAGAACAACAACTGATCACGAAAACCTTACTTTTATATGACTTTCCTAATCCTGAATTAATTAACGTAATGTTAGCGGCAGACGAGCGAGATATTCTGTATTAACGAAAGTGGATTACGCAAAATTCAAGAACAATTCTTGTTTTTGTTTGTCAAATAAAGTGAATTTGATATCAATGAATGCAAATTTAACTTATTTAACCAAAAAAATAAAAAATTTATGAACAATTTAGCTTTAACCCACTTTCGTTAATCTAGAATATCTCATTCGTCTGTCGTAAGCATAAAGGAGAAATAATTATCATGAATGAATACCATTCAACCGACAGTAAAACCGAATTAAGTAAAGATTGGTAAAGAATAAAGATTTAAGGAGCCTAGTCCACATAAGAATGAAAAGAATTAAACTTAAACTGAAACTGAGAATTCGTGTGACAGCGAAGAGGTCAATATGTTTTACTGTGCTCTTCGCTCTCTTACAAATTTTCAGTTTCAGTTTAAGATTAATACTTTTCATTTTTGCGTGGACTACACCCCTAAATAAAAGAAAAAGAGGAAAAATTCTGTATTCAAATTTATCATTCAATTCGGAATTTGATATTTCTGCACGAAAAGTTAGAATTTTCAGTTGCACATTGTAATAGATGATAAAGGAGATTTGTGGTAATGTGAGTAACAGTTACCTGTGTTCAATACTACGGGTGAGTGGGTGGATGATGAGTCTCTGTATATGCCACTCGCCCCGCTACTTTTCATTAAATGAATCAAAAGACTATAAAAGTAAATCTTTCGATTAACGAAAGAGAAACTGTGTGTGTGTGTGTGTGTGTATGTGTGTGTGTGTGTGTGTTTGTCGTAATTCCAAAAATCTCCTAAGTTTATCTCTCAACAAAATTATTGCAAGAATCACAAGTTTAATGCATATTTAACGTAAACACTCACGCACATATAATCAACATTTTACACTTTGACTTTATTATATTAAAATATATTCTCGTTATGTATCCGATTTTATTAAAAAAGTGAATGCAAAAATGCTATTCAACGACAAAAATGTTTAATCGTTACTAGGTTAATGTTAAATAAAAATTGTTTCGTTGTTTTTTTTTTTTTTATTGCATTGATAACGATTGATTTGTAAATTCCAGAAGAACATTAATTTGTTGCAATGACACTGTATTATTTGCAGTTGTTCTAATCCAGATAAATCTTTTTAAAACATTCACCATTAATAGTAAATATATGACTGAAGTAGAAAAAATATAAATAACGAGAACAAAGAATATAAATCTTTTGAAAAAAAAAAAAAAAACATGCATGATAATAAATTCAACAAAATAGGGAACGAAACATGGAAACGGAAGTGGTTTTTTTTATAATAGAAATCAGTGAGATTAACTTTGAGGCACATAAACCACCGATATTTTAAAAATAGTTTTTTTTGCATAATTAAAATTATCTTTTGAGTATATTTACAAAAATAAAAAAAACACTTGAAATTGCTTGACCCTTATTTTCTCCTAAAAAAAAAAAATAACGTCCCCAAATTGATCTGACCATTATTTATATTTCCCAAAGGAAAATCCACACAGAGAAATCATTCATTATCGACCTCCACTTATTTTCGAAGACTATCATTTCCGTCATGCATCGTGCCACCCTTCAATGCTCCCGAAAAAAGTTTCAGTGCTAAATTTTTGAGCTAAATTAATGTAAGGTGCTGAATTACTCAATACCTCAGCTTCTAAACAAAGTTTATGAGAGAGAAAAATTATGTATAACAGACTCCCACTTATTTTCAACGAGGAACCCTTTTTTTTGGTACTATAAAAATAAGTTTTCTTTTTGAAAATAAGTACGACTAGGAATGGGCCATATATAATTTTTCTCTCCGATCCCTTGTTTAGATATATAAGCCTTTACTTAGTACTTTAGGTCAAAACTTTTGAACTGAAGCCTTCTTTGGAATTATTGGAGAGCGGTCCCGTATAATCACCACAAACTCTAACCGAACTGCACCTGAGCTCAGCTGTCATACGTAACTCTATCGGAACTGTATCAATACTCCAAATTTAGATGAGTTTAGATAGAGTACGGTGGTTCCGCTTGAGTTTCAATAGAGTTCTGCATAAAACTGAGTTCAGTTGTGTGGTTATACGGGGTGTCGGGGTATGATGTATGGGGGAAATTTAAACCATTTTTTCCAAAAAAAAATTATGAATAACGAAGTTTTCATAAGATAATATCGACTTATTTCCAACATACACTTGAGATATTTACATTCAAACGTGAGAATTGAACAACTGGCAACAGATAAGGGTTAAATAAGAAATTTTATTTAACTATATTACTGAGATATGTATTTTTCTTTTTGTGATTTCTATTATTAATTTAATATTATGTTAATTTCACTCAGAGTTGGCATGTCTTTTTGAAAAAGACAAAAGACAGATAAAAGACATGTCTTTTATGTGTCTTTTATCATTGAA
>JAABKK020028413.1:0-16235 GCA_011634745.2 Catotricha subobsoleta | reverse complement strand
CAGGAGGACAAGCTGCAACTTTTAAGGGGTCAGCCTTAACCATCTAAACACATTTTGTTTTTTCGATACCCCCTAATGCGAGTGTTTACCTTATCCAAACAAATTTTCAATTTTTCTTGCGACGCTTTTAAATTTTGAACTTCAGTTAAAAGGCTTTTTTCTACAATATCATGAACTTTGTCAATTCCTTGTCGATTTTCACGAAAATATAAGCATTCTTGTGCAATGTGCAGCGGTGGATCAAGATCTTCGAGAGCTTTAGTGGTTTTTCGTTTAATATCTGTTAAAAGTGCATATTCAGCTATAATTTTCTCAAGTTCTATATTTAATTCATTTCGCCAAAATGTTAAATCAGTTAAACGTTCACCAATACGTCTACCGACCTCACGTTGACCTTGTGTTGTTACTTCATCGGTTTGACGCATTAAACGTATAGCATCATTTCGAAGACGTTCCGATTGATTACGATTAACATCTGACTGTGCATAAGATGTTATGCATGACTTATGCCATTCAGATGGTGTATAACGTGTATATAATGCAGATCTGGCAGCATGTTGAGGATTACGATCAAAACCATTAACTAAGTTTGGAAATGAAAGTGGCTCATTGGCGAGACCTGAAAATATGAAATATGAAAATATACGCAGGTAATTCTTAAATTTAAATACCAGTTGGTGCAAAGCATGTATCCAATACTTGATTAGTTACACAAGACTCTTGCAGTGGTGTAGATGTTGGCCAAGGATGTGGATAAGGAATCTATGTTAAAATAAGATCATTATAATGATTATATTTATAGAATAAAATTAGGTTATCCTTAAATATTACGAACTTGATAATACGTCCCAGATCGTATAGCTGATATCGGATCAGTGCCAGTATCCTCTCCTGGAGGCTTATTTACGGATGTCCATGGCTATATACAAAAGATAAATTGAAATACAAAATTGGGATAGGTGGATAGGTCTTAATATTTATTTTTTGTTCCATTTTTTTTTTCCTTTTTTTATATTTTTTTGGTATATATAAGGCATGTTATAATAAAAATAAACTATTTGTTTAAATTAAATCGTAACCAGGGGCACATGTCTTTATAACAATTATTTTTTTTTTTTTGATATTTTTTATTTACAATAAGTTAAAATAAATTATGTTTAAAAATAGATTTAAAAATATATAGCTATGTATAATTATATATATAATATATATGGTATTTCAGAGAATAAACTGTTGGGTCGATTTTTATTAACTATTAACTTTACGATGTTATAAGAATACGTGGCCTCGCGATTTCAAGCACAAATTACAAAACTACATACTATGTGAAATGCGAAACATTAAAGAAAAACAATCTTTTTGTAAAAACTAAAGCAAAACCCTTTTGAAAATAGAAGTATATCAAAAATAAAAGTTTAGCCAAAAGCAATCAGAATATGTGTTATCATATAAGTATGAGTTGATTGAGAAAAAAAAATTAAATTCTATTTGAATGAATCAGAAAATATGATTTCATAATTAACTAAACACGGGCCCTAACGATGTTTGGCCTTAAATTTAACTAAAAAAAAACTGTGAAATAAACAGTATTTATTTTCATTAAATTACGAAATAAGAAATGTTTAAGAAAAAAAAACTTAAATATTTGCTGTAGTTGTTATTTTTTTGATAGACTTGAGTAAACGCGTATTTATTGAAGAGAATTTTGTGTCAGTATTAATTAAAAAAAACATCTTACTATTGCACTGTTTATTTTACTATAGACCTGCAGATTATTTTAGTACTTATTACCTCAAGTTTCAGAGAAAGTAATTTCCATTCTTTTATTCATTTTATCGAAAATTAAATTTGAGATTTTAATGAAATTAGCTGGCCTAAATAAGTTACATTTTTGATTTCGTGCAATTAATATAGAAATAAAGTAATGTAACAATAAGATCCTTAGTTCCGCACAGAGTACTCCAGACAAAAATGGAAGTAGACCCCAAGGAAGACTAAGAACGAGGTGGTTTGAAGACGATGCGAAGAAACTGGGGATGCGGAACTGGAAAACCAAGACTAGAGCTGGACAGGATGGCGCCCATACCTAGGGTTGTAGACCCACAGATGATGTTGATGAAGCAATTTTTTTTGTTTTGTTCAAATATTTTAAATATTTTGTTCAAATTAAACTTCTAGATTTCATTAAACAAATTATAATATGATTTTTTGATAAAATGACATAGAGAAAAAAAAATTAAATTAAACAAGACTCTTTTTAGTCACAAAACTTTATCTTACACAAAATTAAATAACTTTAATAAATTATGAAAATTGAATATTACATAAGATTCCAGAAACTGACGATAGTCCGTCCTATTTTTATAAATATCTCCATAGATATTCCATTTATCTATTAGATTGTCTTTGACAAGACGGCGATCAAAAATTCGATTTTCCAAAAACGATGATGAATTCCACTTCATATTTAAATTCATTTAAAAAATTAATATTTTAAATATCAATCACTAAATAGCATTTAAAAAAAATTTCAATCTAGTTAAGGACAAATTATGTTATGATAAAAAAACACAATCTTTTTTTTGTTTAATATCAAATTTCTATTATATCTGATTCACTTACAACCAGTGAAACAGATTTTTCTATTTCTTTTTTCATGCTTTTTCCAGGCATAAATGGAAAAGGATACATTTTTAAAATATATTAGTTTTATTTTGTTTATTTAAAAAAAAAAAGTGTTTAAAACAGAATAACCATTGTTCCTTTTTAAAATTAAAATTTGTTTTCGTTCGATTTTATGTTCCACTGCAAAATACATTCAAACTTTTATAATAACAACCGTAACCCGTTCATCAATATTTATGAGTAAAGGAATTTTTGAAAACTATTAAAATAAAGGATATTATGGGAAATTATTTATCGAACAAACATTTCTTGTTGCAAAGTATTATATAACATTACATTTACAACCATCGATACCTTCACTCTTTACAGAAGCTATAATGTGAAATAGGTTAACTATATGCAGCCAAGATTTACTGCGGTTCCCTTTCTATTTTTATGTATTTTATGTATCGGAATTTACTTAAATGCGAATACATATTATCAAAAAATCTAGGGCTATAATAATAAATCGATTTACTTGTTGATAATTTTCATCGATAATTTTCTCCTTTTATTCTATTTAGCTATAAAAAAGTTGTATATGTATGTGGCAACCGATTTGGGAGTGTGTTGAACAAAGTACGGATACCTATGTAAAGTAGATGTTGTGTAGGGTAGGAAATACCTAACGATATACAATCATTGATAATAATGTACATTAGCGACATAAATAAGTCTATTGTCGGATTGGTATTTATAGATAAAATAAAAGGGATGGATTATTATTTATTGGATTTCTTTATTAATTTGTTAATTGGGTCAAGTTAAGAATACACATCTAAGATTATTTTTTGTATATTTCTAGGGCTGTGAATTGATCGAATTTACTTTGGTTTATCCATGTATAATATTTCGTTTCGCTTAATTTTTGAAAAAAAAAGTATAGCCTTAGATTTGCAATTTTCTGATTGTTTTGATGAAACGTATTATATAAATGTTATAGAGGTTGTTTAAAATACATATTTTGGCTTTACTGAAGTTTCTGGGGGTTTGAAGGGTTCCCAAGGTCTATGTTTTTCAATTTTGTACATACGCACATACATACTAATTTGGGGTCTTGGAGAGCTATGCAACAAAAAGGTTTAATATTTTTAATTATCGATAACTTATTGATACATATACATTATACGTATATACAACATACTATCTTTTACTTTATTTTTGTGAAAATTATATTTGTTAATTATGGGGCTAGCCTGAACAAATTTTTATAGATATGTTTTTATTCAAGAATGTTTACAATGTTATGCCTTCGGTAGCTTGTAATGTAATGGGTATGAGAAGCATATTTGCTATGTCGTAATTCTAATAATTGATGCTTATTAGAATGTATTTTGTTATGATAATAGTATAAGATATTCGATATTTTACACATCTGCATAATGTGCAGCATAATAACAGATGATATATACCTCTGTACATTGATGGAGTTCAATGCACTCACATAAATAAGGGAATGTTATTTGGGTGTTGATATTTTTTTCGCTCAGTAATACTAAACGATTATACAATGATATTGTGTCCGTAGTGACATTTTCTTGGAAAAGCATACTATAATATAAATGAATTTTGTTATGGAATGCATACTGAAATTACTATGTTTTACGTATGGATTAATGCTATTTTCGCTACTATGGTTTTCCAGTAGGGGTACACCACAGATTCATAAGGTTGAATAATATTATATTATGTGATTTATTAGGAATGAAAATATTTGACTTTTAAGAAACGACTCCCCTATATATTTAATTTAAATTTTCTGAAATCTAGGTCATTTAATTCAACTATGTTAATGTAAATAAATTTTGCGAAATAATACTGATTTTAAACCATTTCATAATTATTGCATAATTTTCTTATGTAACTTATTTTAAAATGTAACGAAAGAATGATGTCCACGATACAAATAAAAATTACTTACATTTAATATTTTCATTTGATGTAATGCTTTAAATTATAATAAACTGACGAAGAATTTATTTTCCTTTTGAATTTTTTTTTCTTTGAAGCAACAATAATTAAGCTTGAAAATCTGAATAGCTGATGGGATAAATAATTTTTTTTTTTTTTTTATTTTGTGATTTTTACATGATATTAACAACTTAAGTTGGTTTTTGTCTGAATATCACTGTGAATAGCTTAAAAATTCAAGTAGGTGCAAATGAGTGACTTATTTGAATAATAAATGAATATGTATTAAATAGAAAACCATTTAGAGGTCACTGAATTTCGTAAATTAATATATTTTTTGTAGCTCGCGTAGTTGTTTACAAGTAATAATTGAGTTTCATTAAATGTAATTTATCAAAATATAATCGAAAATAATATTTTTTATTTTTATATAATTATGTGTAAAATACTCTTGAATTGAAAGATACTTAATATTGTTTAATAAAACGGAAACATCTCACGCTACGTCACACTTCGAATTCTATATAAAAAAAAAATAATATAAAAAATCTAAAAAGCAGGTTGTAATCAATTCCTTTTCCTCTTCTTTTTTTTCATTTTTATTTTGGTTTACATCCGGTTTGGGTATATTTACACAACTAATCCGTATTAAATCGCTCATAAATTGAAAAGCAATAATACAAATTTGGAACTTACAAATAGAAAAGTATATAGAAAGCGATTTACAAATATTATGGCACTTATTATAACCGAGAAGACTTCCATTATACAATGCACGCAAACAAGCAATTAAGATACTTAGCACTACAACAGAAGTGTAAAACCGATTAGGATGTAAACCTATTATTTATAACAAAAGCAACTTAACAGAAAAATAGGAAAAGAAAAACTAAGTGATTCATAAAAATTGAACTTGAATAGATTTAAAAATATTTCACAAATCACAAAATACACGCACCACAAATATGATAATAAAAATATGACTCTTTTTTTTTGCACTTACAATCGGAATATTTGGTATTTGATGTACATTCTTGTAGCTTTTACCGCGACCAAAAGGAAATGGGTAAAGCTTTTCAAGTAGTGCATCTTCCGATTTCCAACACAACATTTGTAGAGAATCTTAAATTTATATTACTATACGCACTTATCAACATTTATATTTTATAATATGTATTATTATATGTATTATTATCTATTTTCTTTTCTTTTTTTTCTTCTTTTTTTTGGGTTCCTATCAAATAATATCTCTATCACGTCACCATATTACACTTTAAATAAATATTGCGGCAAAGTACTTAGAATTCATTTTTATTTTCCTGTTTATATTTTATGGAGTAATTTTACGACATAATACTGTCGCACTTAGACTTGAAGTAGTAAAGAAAATATAGAGAAATTTATCGAACAAACATAAGTCGGTTGGGGCTGGTGGTTCATAAGCAAACAAAAATTTAGTTATCATAAGCATAACAATAAACGGGTTGACTGTTATTTATTGATGATTGAAATATTTGTATATAAATGTTATATAAGCGATTTCTGCGTGTGTATAGTATTTCTTTTATTTCGTATCTTACGTTGTTAGTTTAATGGGACAAGAGCTGTTTAAATGTATTTTAGTTTTTATTTACAATCAAAATTGCAATACATATATCCAACCAACAACCACAATTTTGTTATATTGATTGATATTTGGTTTTTATTTTGAATTGTTGCAATACAATAAAAAGGAACAGGTAAATTGTTATATTTCCTGTACTTGCTTCATTTTTTGAAGAAAAAGATAATTAATTTTATTTCCTGGGGTTTGATTCTCGAGATCGCACCATATTTATGGCATACCATAAATATATACAGTAATAATGTCTAAATGCGACACCGTACTGGATAATTGTTCATAATCGACCCCCATTTATTTTTAGAGATGCAACTTTCACCCGTACATCATATCCCCCTCCGACCTCCCAATAAAAAGTTTTTTTTTTACATTTCAAATAGTACATAAAAAGTGTAATTTCCTGTATGCTGTCGCATTTAGCCGTTATTGCTGTATATATTTATGGCATGCCATAAATATGGTGCGATCTCGAGAATCAAGCTCCTGGGATCGTATAATTTCATTTATTGATCACTCGTTCGACGCAGAATTTGGAATGTTTTAAAATATGTAGTTTTACTCCATTTTTGAAAACAATAAAGTAGGTACTTATTGATTTCGTATTTCTTTTTTTTTTTTTAATTGAGCTCTTACGAAAAAATTTGTCTATAGATGCTTGTTTTTTTTATTCCTTACAAACATGAAGTTGTGTACTAATCTATTGCCAGTTTTATTTCCATTTCAACTTTGTTTAATTCATTTTTGAGGAATTAAAAAAAATCAAGTATTGGTTTCGATTTTTTTTTTGTTCGTGCACTTTTGGAAATTGGGGAAAATTTGCCCGCTTTTCCCCCCTTTTGTTTACCCCCCCTTTTCTTTTTTTTTCTTCACAAATTTAAGTCGTGTATCAATCAATTGGAAGCTTGTCTTTTTGAGATGTGGAAAAAAAATTAAAAATATAGAAGACTTTAGTAAAATTATTTTGTAAATTTTTATGTGTTTTTATTTTATGAAGATATTTGAAAGATTTTTTACTTTTTATTTATTTATTATTATTTTTTGTTGAAAGTAGATACATCAAGCTTTTCGATGAAAACATCGTAGAAACTAAAGAAAGAATTCTGAAAAAAAAAATATACCATAACAAAACTCCTTACAAATGATTGTAAAAGAACTTTGGAAGTTTTCTAAAAATGAAGTTGATGTGTAACAATTGATTGGTAATTTGTTTTCATATGCTTTAGAATTCAAAAAATTATTGTACTAAAATGTATAGTGTCAGGCTTATTTGCTATTTCTTACAATTCAATATTCGGAGTATTACATAGTATATTTCAGACGCAGAAAACTAATTACAACAAATTAAATTCATTTCAATTAAATAAAGAAGCCGCCTTATATACGCGAATTAATACGTAGCAATAAGGTATTGTTGAGCGATACATCAAGTCATATTTAACATTCAGTAAATATCTAATTTTAAATTGAAACATAATTAGAATGTCATGATGAATACAATTATAATCTAGAATACAATTAAATGGGAAAATTGCTAAAAAAAACAATCTGAAATTATTCTCTAAAATTTAAAATAATAAATGAATGTATCAATATATTTACTTGAATTTAGCCATGCCGGGAATGATTTAGTAGATGTAGCGTTCATAAGTATAATATAATTCACATATTACTAAATTAACCATATCGTCCATAATAATTTTACAATACTATTTAATTTAGATCAGATATACACATGCGAATCATCACATATTAAAGTTTAATATATATGTTTTTTTTTCCATTTTTTGAAAACAATTTAATAATGACAAAATTTTAATGAAAATATTTAATTGGAAAACAGGCATGCTATTACATATCGATTTTTCATTTATATATATATATATATATATTATATAACTGCTATCTGTATCTAAATTTATTCATATTTACTAATTCACATTTCATATTCCATATCATAATACTTAACCGATTTAAAATTAAATATTATACATATTAAAAATGAATAACATTTTATAAAATATGTAACAAAGTAAAGCTACTTTATTCAAGAAAGATCTAAATGGAAAATATAAAATGATTTTAATTTTCGTTAATGTCGAAAGTAATTTAAATCAAATAAATACATATGATAATTCTATTAATAATAAATTTGATTGTCAAAAATATGTAGCTTGTTGATATTCACAGATATTATATAATGTTTATTATTAATTAATACGATATGAAATTTCTATAATTTATAAATAGTCTGGGACAATATTAAATGTAAAGTAGGCAATGGTGGTGTCAGGTGTGAACTGTCTACCCGTAATTGTAATTGAAAAACAATTTTTACAGTTTATATGAAAAGCATTTATATTTAATAATGAATTAATAGAAGTTTTGTTGTACGGAATTAAATTTGGTAGAGCTTATCATGGTTGAAACAATCACAGGTTCTTTTTTTTTTTATTATTTTGTAAAAGATTGTATGCCTCACAGACTTAGTGCGGTCTGTATTCAAATATTCGGAAACTTTTTGAATACACACAAATACTTGCTCTAATACTCACGAGAGTTCAGAACTATTTAGAATAAGCGAATATATTATTCAGATTCAAAATGCATTCGAAGGGTCGCAAATATCTTGCAACATCCTTCGATGCTTCACATACAAACGTACATACAGAATGAAAAAAAAGAAGAAATCCTTACTTGTTCAGTCTTTTTATTATTTATTTTCATTCAATACATTTTGTATTTTTACATTTATTTTGTGTTTATTAATATGTAACATTTCAAATGTAAATTCATTATTTGTTGGACGTGCTCTACTCTATATAACATACGCTTTAATTTCAAATAAATACTTCACTAATTTGTATAAAATTGTAATAAATTATTTTAGATTAAAGTTTATGTATTTGAAATTAATAATAACATTTTTCAATGTTATAATTTCCTATGAATTTTAAAACACTTGCTAATTGAATGATTTATTGGTCTTAATCAATATGGAATAAGCTTTGGTAACAAGTTCGTTTGAGGAATATTGTTATCCAATTTAACTGAATTGATGTTCATTTACTGTTTAAACTATCAAAATATTTAACATACACACTTACATACATACAAAATTGGCTACTTTCTTTGTATTCAAACATCGCACAGGGGTTCTTTTATATATATTATACCATATATATAAAAAAAAAAAGACTGCGAGCTGTTTTAATGAGAGTACCATTACCAAACTGGTACTTTAACGAACTGCACATATAAAACTTAAGCATTTACATGCATCATAATCAGACTATAATCAGGAAAAATAAATTGATTGTTTTATTTAAATAACCCTATATAAGTTATATCTCGATCACGCACCCCATACAGCCATACATCAAACTCCATTAACGTTAATATTAAATAAAAATCTTTTAAGGTGAATAACCGGTCAACTATAAAAAATGTAAATAAATTTTTATGTATCGCACAGCGCGCACATTGTAAACTAAGTAAGTACTAAAAATAGGCAGTGAATAGGAATTTATAATATAGCTCCTTACTCTATATGCCTATTACCTATTCTATTACCTGTGCATAGCATATACAATGCCGAAGTATTTTGCATTAGGTGGTACGTATTATATAATACAATGTTATAAAAAAAATATTTATATATATTATTATACATTTATCAACCATAAATTTCAATTGTTTTCGAGAAAAACTTGTTGATTTTAACGTGCAACCATAAAAACATTCTTTTTATGCTTTTTCTTTTTGCACAACAATTGGCGAATATTAATCATCACATTTCGTGTAATTTAACTGAATTGGACGCATAATAATTCAAAGGTAAATGAAGCAATAACTAATATTTATTCATGATGGAGTTAAAGTTGAAAAGTTAAAATATGCGATGACGACGTAAATGATGCCAAAGTAATTTACTTATATATACCATTTATGTTTAATATAAATTTATAGCACCTACAAATAGCAAGTTCTACTACTTATATTCTGATAATGTATGTGCAAAGTCAAAGTGTACTAAAGAGGATGGAGAAAAAGCCAAAAAATAAAAAAAAAAAGTGGAAAAAAGAAGAAACAGAAAACTGAAAATAAAATAACATTCAATTGCTGGAAGTGCTAAAACTTTTTATTCATTTGTTATACTTCTCGTTTTTGTTTTTCTGTACATTTTATTTATAATCATAATAATATGATTGTAGAATGTTGTACATAGTATATAGGAAATTGTGTGTCTATAAACGACATGAATAACACACGAAATAGGTATAAAATAGAAGAAAATTTTGTGATAAATGGTTTTTCATTTCACGGATCCGTATTAAATCCTTTATTATTACCTTCCTGCGGAATGTAATAATATAAATTTCACTGGCGCGCTCTCATTTTCATATACACAAATGCTGTATGTAACAAAAATATAGATATGTAAGCGCGTATATAGATGAGTATGGTTTAGTCTGGTGTATGGGGGTTTTGGTATTTGTATTATGCCTAGTGTTCCTGCTTATATAAAAACATAAAGTAAAATGGCTTGCTAATGAATCCCTTAACCATAATAAATTTATTCAAATTTTGTAAATCCCTATTTCACTCTCTGTGTTACTAGTTATATACATTATACCTCTTACCTCTCCTATACATTTTATGCCAATAGTGGCATTGGTATTCGCGCCAGTCGTATATTGGCATGAGAAAAAGCGAAATATATGACTCCATCAATAAACATCATTTTGCGGCTTGTAAAAGGATCAAATATCTTGAAATCTGACATTAAGGGGGTTAATGCTACATATACGAATTTATGAACTTCGAAAAAAAAAAGAAAGAAAAAAAAACGGTGGTGGTGGTTTTTTTTTAAAAAGTATATTTTGCGTAAGCATCGAACGCAATAAGTAATACATTTGGTATATGTAAATCAAATCAAGTCAATAATAATGTTGGATAGAAAGAAGGAATGCGTTCCTTGTTCACTTTGCCCATACAAATTTTATATGTAATGAAAAAGTCTCTTTGATTTTGACTTGGTATATATTCTTTTTATTAAGTACGATGGTATTTCAAATTTGCCAGAAAAGATTGAATAATATATATATATATATTTTTAAATCTTTGCACACAACATACTTAAGTATTCATGAAAAATTAATCTTTATCGAAACAGCGATCAATTACAATATTTTAAAATGATTTGCAAGAAAAGTTATTTAATAAGTATAAGCAATGAAGATATTATTTAAATTTAAATATAGGTAAAAATTTCTTTAATATTCACTAATCAATTGTGCTTATTTCAAAATATTTTAGAAACTAGAAAGATGATAAATTTTCTGTCTACATCGATGGAATATTTAATATGACTTACTAATAAAGTTGTTTTTTCAATATTTAATTTAAATTTAAAGTCAATTTACTGAACAAATACTTAAGTGAATGAAAGAACTGAGACAAGTTTACCTTTAATTGAATATACTTACTAAACTGCGATGGAAAATTCATTCTATTAATCACGAAAATATATGGGTCATCTAATAATTTATAATTAGAAACTCATAAATTTCTTCGCGTAAATCACAAATAAAACTAAAATAATAAATATTATTGCAAAAACTTTCTAGTTACAAATATGTCACTTTGGCATTTTATGAACAATATGAAAAATGTTGAAATTGCGTGAATTCTGAATTGATAAGCTTGTGTGTTATTAACAAATAAAGCGCATTTCCACAGTCTTTTATTTTAGTTTAACAAAAAATAGAAATTATAAGTTAAGTTTAAAGTTTAAACTATTTTGAAAAAAGTACCATTAACGATATTAATATGTACATAATTCACAAATGATTTTCAAAAAATATTTTTTTTTAAACAGCTCTTTTGTTTTTAAATTGTCACTTAAAAATATGCTATGCTAATTCCATATAAAACCGTCCGATTATAAATTGAATCAGTCAACTGTCTGGGCAAATTTTTAAATATATTTTTCTTTAAAATAAAAAGCAGAAATCTGTAAACCTGGAAGTATGCGAATAACCTTTTTAAAAATCACAAATATAAATATTTATAAATGTATTCGAATGAGTATAAAGAATATAGATCTGGTTGGGTACATATCATATTCTATATATATACAAAAAGAGAGGAAGAAACAAAAATAATGTATATGAAGATAAATAAAGGAAAATAGCCAGAATTTTTTTATATGAATTTCAAATAATGTGCTTTATGAATAAGCTTCTCTGACTCTATAAAATATAAATAAGTATTATAATATCGCATATCACATATAGAAGAATATAAGTATGTATAATGCATAATATTCTATTCTTTTGGCTCTTGTTTACATATATTTTGTTTTGTTTATATTTCTTTTGAAAAATTCATACATGCTTTAGGCAACATTACAAAGAAACGGAAATAATATTACGTAATAAGTTATATCATAATATCTGTATCCTTGTGTCTATCCATTGGAATAAGTATTGGGTAGGTAAGTAGGTAGGTGGCAAATAATGTATTATAATGTAATATATATACAAAAATAAAAGTATTCCAAATGAACAGTATTGACAATAGATGTTGATTCATTTTCCTGAAATGAACGATTTATATGGCTGGATATTGAAATTTTAATTTCAGTTGATTTTGTTCCGTGTTCTAGTGAGACTACACTTTTATTAAAATGTAATCTAATAAGATTTAAATTATCATATTGAAATAGCTGTAAAATACTTTACAAATACGAAATTCAATTGAACAAAGGAAATAATATTGTTGGTTGTTAATTAAATTTCAGTTCCAGTAATTGGCTTTCAGCCATAAGTATCACTGCTAATCAAAAGATCAGGTAGCCGATAGTACTAATAGAATAATATTCAACAATGGTGATAATTCATGACAAAGTTGTTTGGATAATTTTCGCAGTTCAACATTTAACGACACCACTGTAAGAAAAATATATATTCATTCAAATGAACCAAAATGCTATATATGATGACGTATCTATATTATCTACAATGCGCATTAAAGTTAAAAAATTGGATTACATACTCTTTCTTTATGGCTTAAATTTTATCTGTTTAAAAAAAATATCGAATAAATGATATTATAAGAATCATGAATATATGTAATTTCTCCGTAGAATAGAACAATATAAAAATGGATCGCATCAAAAATTGTAAGAAAAAAAAAATATCGTTGAACTTCCTTCAATATTATTTATGCTAATAAAAGTATTTCCTTTCACAGCATGCAAGAGGCGTTAATACAGAATATAACAAAACAAAAAAAAAAAAAAAAAACAAAACAAAAAACCAAAAATGTCGTACTTCTTCAATAAAACATAATAAAAAGCTTTTTGCTTTGAATCAAAACCAGTAAAAATTGCGCGCAAACAATTTCTGAATGTTGAAATTCTTTCAATAACAATAATAGAATTGTATAAAGAATATGTTGTACAATTTCCGTGAAATAAATGACAATATAACATTAATGTTTATGAGCTTTATGAACATTATTATAGAAAATAAAAAGCTTTAATATGTTATGGTATGTAACCAGATATGCCCGACAATTCAACATAAATTGGTATAAAAAGTAAGCACATATTGCAATAACGCGAAAAGTATAAGTAATATTTACAATAACCTGTTTATTATATAACAATAAAATGGAAAGCCACATAGATTCATGTTTCATGAAAAAAAAAATAATATAATAATAATAATAAGAGGAAAAATAAAACTCGTCATCACCCAAAAACTTTCAACTTGAAAACTTTCTAGGATTCTGATTTTAATGTTGTAGATTGTCTGTGTAACATATATAATATGATGAAACAACTTTTTTGACGTTTCGACTCAACAAATTGAATTTGGTACATTAAACATTTTTTTTTGTTTGTTATGTTTTGGTATACACTATACATCTCTCTCAATTTGATATAAGAAATGACAAAACCATTTTCCAAATTTATATATTATTATTATTATTATTATTATTATTATTATTATACATATATTTTTTTTCTTCTTCTTGGTATTATTAAAGAAATGTGTTTTTTATAACTCAGAAGAGAAGAAAAAAAAAAGTTTCCATATAAAAAACATCTGTACGCTGGCTGTATCAGGCATAGATATAAATTATTCACTTTTGTTTCTTCTTTAGTAAGGGATAGCAAAAACAAGGAAATACGCAAAGAAGTATAGCTTTTGCTACCTATTAGTTAATGTTAAATAATAATCTTTAAATGTAGCAAAGATACAAATACCGTTCAATGGTATAATAATTTATTTAACGTTAAAAGCTTTGAAATTTTTCAATTAAATGAAATTATTGTGATTCTGGTTTTCCATATCTGTTATTATGTTTTTGCAAACAATTTTTAGATGGGGTGGGGTCAATTTTTTTTTTCTTTATTTACTTACTTGATAATCCGATTATATTATGCGCTATAATCGTTGAATTATTTATGAAAACTTAAAGGATAAATATTTAATCTTCGTTAAAATTAAAAATGATCTGGAACTTGCTGAATAAAACGTATTTGATGGTCATTTTTCTTTTAAATTTTAAATATTGTATATCATGTTTAAATGCGTTACTTTTTTGATTAAAGTTCATTAATTACAAATCAAAGAATTATTGAGGGTAGTTAATACCCTAACTTTACTATGGTATGCTCTCCTGATATTGTGGCATTTAAAAAAAATAAAGCTTTGGTATCAAATTTTTTTTTGTTTTAAAACTAAACGTACGGTTTTAATTAAGCTTATATATCGATTGCTCCACGAGAAAATGACTCTTATTTCAAAATCCAAAAACAGAAGACTACACACAAAATGCACTGAACTTTTCATATAAATTTGAATAAGAGCGATTTTTTTTGGATTTTTTAATAAGAACTCTTTGTTTTTGGATCTTGAAATAAGAATTTTCTGTTTTTGGATTTTGAAATAAGAGACTTCTGTTTTTGGATTTTGAAATAAAATTCTTCTGTTTTTGGATTTTGAAATAAGAGTCGTTTTCTCGTGGAGCCAGCGATATATTAAATTAACAGTTTGTTTGTTCAAATTGGCAGTTTGTTTTTCTGGTAGTTGTGGGTGCACCCCCCCCCCCTTCCGTCTTTCTCCCCCCCCCTTTTTAACCTTTTGTATTTAAAGCAAATTCGGAGAGTGAAGGATGTGATTTAGAAAAATAACTTCTCCTACAAAGTTGTAGAGAATTGTATCTTGTGTCTGTAGAGCCATAATAATAATATCTTTTTCAGTTTATGAAAATTAACCTGTGTTTCACCTTCGGTTGGTTATGGATGAAAAGGGGATATTTTTTAACTTTTTCAAAATACGTCGATTTAAAATGTTCTTAAATACGTTTTGCATATGGGCAATTTCACAGCAAAACGAAAAAATGTGAAAAATTAATTATATGAAATATTTTTATAATTCTAAAATATTTCACGAGTTACTATCAAATTAAAGTTGTGTTAAATATCGATTCTCATCACTTTGTAAAGAAAAACAATTTATCAAAGCAATACTATTCTTTTTATCTACTGAAAACCATTTTTCTTATAAGATTCTTATATGACATAAAATGATCAATAACTTCTTAAGGAGAGGTTTGAAAGATGTGATGTATGGAAGAAATACTGTTATTTCAATTGTTGAATAGGTCACAGTATACAAGATTTTTGTTGGATTTGGGTTCTCTAGTAGTTTTAGCACTCTTGTAATGTGCCTAACGTTTTTTTGTAATGTGCCTAACTGTAGAAAGTGATTTTTTTGATTATATTACAAGAATTTTTCCTTAACTAAAATAATTTTAAAATTTTCTTTGACCATTCAATTAATTAATAATAAAAAAAAATGTCATTTGATTCACAAACAGACTAGATATTTCAACGTATTTATGGCTTCGCAAAAAGTCTTTCCGATTTTTGTAACGTGCTTAACGGACTTTTAAATGTATATTTCTCTGAGAAGACATCACATAATTTTTTTTCTGTAGTATGTTTTATACAGTACTAGGAAAT